>JAODAL010020101.1:0-70328 GCA_025379985.1 Phyllomedusa bahiana
TTTCCCCGGGGAATTGCTTTGTAGGATGAGGCTTGTTGATGAGTAATAACAAATTCCTCCACTCGCAGGGGAAAATATTTCTGTGTGGGAATTGACTTGTGCTATAGACTTTGCCCATCTGAAACCTTGTCAATTTCTCTGACTGAGAAAGAATTTGTATGGATTTGCCTATTGAATTAAATAGGGAAGAAGAAATCCACAATCAAATCCTTATAAGTGGGAGCCATAGCTAAATCCATTGGTGTTTGCAAAATCCCACCAGTATATGCCCTTACCCATCCCCCAGTGCTCCATGGTGTTGATGTCTCAGTTCAGTTTGAATGAGTTTGTGAAAACATTTTTTTTTAAGGTTTTTTTAGGGGTTAACCTAAAGTTCAGCAATGCGACCCTCCTTTTGCAACCTGCCTTCGCTCCTATGTCTGGCCTTTGTCAGTTTCCATCATCATAATATTGGATCTAGTAAAATAAATTGATGTTAGATGGGATATTATGTAACCAGGCTGGTAAGTTAACCTCTTAAACCCCTTGAACCAGCCTAACCCTAACCCTTTATTTAGGAAAGGGGCTACGGTCAATGTTTGGAAGATTTTTGTCAAAATTCCCAATTTGGGTCACCTGAAGTGAAGTGCTTAGATTGGAGTCCAGTTTGATTTTAAACCCTAATCCAAAGTCATTACTTATGGTGTTCCTTCCCTGCTCCCCTGCCCTACTTACCAATTATGACACTGTAGGCATAGACTCTAACTGGAGCTGAGGAAAAGGGGGGCTGGTGGGGGGCACAAGGATGGTGCCACTGGGGGAGCACTGAGGGAGTTGGTAAGGTAAGTAGACTCTTTTATTTTCATATTTTTTAAGATCAGGTTCAAGGGAACACCCAGGTATGTTCAGTAATACACAGTTAACATATTTACACAACTCACAGTAAATTGATACATAGTTAAATAAATATATAGATACATATTTAAATTTTAGACACATAGTCACAGATATATAGTTACATACTTACATGCAATATAGTTACAAAGCAAAGTAGTGACAAAGTATCCAGAAAGTACATTTGGGGACCAGAAGTTTACATTTTTCCACTGGTTCCTTTATAAAGCCCCATCTGCGGGTTTTCCCCCTCCCTAATTCCCTCTCTTTCCCTTTATATAGACCCCCATCTGCAGGTTTCTCCCTCCCCTTATATAAACCCCCATCTGCGGGTTTTTCCCTCCTTTTTCCTCTCTTTTTAAAGCCCCATTTCAGGTTTTTCCCCAAAAACCATCTGCGACCTTGAATAATCAGAAAAAACCTTCCCGTTTTAGGTCATTTAGGAACCAAAATTATTTCTATTTGCCAAATGCAGAAAATGAGAGGAGAATTTTTAAGGCATTTTTATTACTTTCTGTAAAGTCAGAAGTTTCCTCCATTTCATTAGTATTTGTGGCTTTGCCCTTAAACTGTAGACTTGGGTCAAAGTTCTGGATCCTTCCAAAAGTTCTCACAATAGTTGGTAGGAATTTTGCCCCTTCCTCCTGACAGAAACTGGTGTAACTGAGCCATGTTTGGAGGTCGCTTGCTCGCCCCGGCCTTTTCAGCTTTGCCCATACATTTCCAATAGGATTGAGATCAGGGCTTTGTGAGGGCCGCTAAAAAAAAATGGATTTGGGTTCTCCTTAAGCCACTTTGTAAACCAGTTTGGCAGTAGCTTCAGGTATTGTCCATTTGGAAAAACCCATTCCCACCCAAGCTTTAACTTCCTGGCTGATGTCTTGAGATGTTGCTTCAGTATTGCACATAAAATTTTCCTTTCCTCATGATCCATCTATTTTTGTGAAGTCACCACCCCTCTGCAGCAAAAAAACACCCCACAACATGATGCTGCCGCCCCGTGTTTCACAGTTGGGTTGATGTTCTTAGGCTTCCAAGCTTCTCCCTTTTTCTTCGAAACGTAACAATGGTCATTATGGCCAAATGGTTCAATTCTAGTTTCATCAGACACAGGACATGTCTCCAGAAATGTAGGTCTTTTTTTCTATGTGCATTTGCAAACATGAGTCTGGCTTTTCTAATGGCTCCTTCCTGGCAGAGCGGCCTTTCAGCCCATGTTGATACAGTACTCGTTTCACTCACAATCTTACCAGCTTCCGCCAGCATCTTCACAAGGTTTTTGCCCTTTTTTTCTTGGGTGATAATGCACATGTAGGGATCACTTCCGAAGCAGGTATGATTTCGGACATTCCCATCTTTTTGTACTTTGTATAATTGTTTGTACAGATGAAGAGGCTCCTTCAGGTATCTGAAAATTGCACCCAAGGATGATCCAGACTTGTTCAAGTCCACAATACTCTTCCTGATATCTTGGCTGATTTCTTTAGACTTTCCCATGATGTTACACACAGAAGCAGTGTGTTTCTGATGGGCTATAAAATACTACAGTTTGTGTCTCTAATTAACTCAGATGTTTCCCAAAATAGAAGCTTCCAAAGACCTTGACCTCATCATATGGGCGTCCCAATTTGTTTAAAAGCAGAGTAATCCCAGTGTATGGAAACTGCTGACTTTGCAGAAAATAATAAAAATGCCTTAAAAATTCTCCCTCTCATTATTTGGCATTTGTCAAATAGAAATAATTTTTGTTCCCAATTGACCTAAAACGGGGAAGGTTTATTCTGTTCTATTTCATGTCAGAGAGTGAGAAAAACCTGCAGATGGGGGGTTATATAGGAGGAGGGGAAAACTTCATGGGTTTTAACAGGGGTGAACTTTGGGGTTAATGGTATAAAGTTACTTTTTTATAAGTAATTTTTAGGGCACATAGTAAGAGTTACATAGAAACAAATACATACATAAGTATATAGTTAAATGGATAAATGGTTGTTTGGTTTCATATAAAATAGATATATAGTAACTTAGTTACATAGATACATAGTTATATAGATACATGGTTTTATAGATACATAGTTACATAGTCAAATTGATACATAGTAACATAGAAACCTTTGCTTAGATACATAGTTATATAGATGCATAGGGCGACATGCATAAAACTTAATGCCGAAACACCAGTTCTAAAACAAAATATAGAGGAGTGTAGAATACGACAATATGTGAGAAAGAGTGTTAGGCAGTAAATATTTTGGCGCATAGAGTATTATGTGCCACACTTTGCCTCAACCATGGTATGGATTTGTATGCCAGTTTCGCGCCAAACTTTGATGCAATCAAAAGCGTTGTATCTAATGCAGACTGGACCAAGTTTTGTCATATGACTACTCATACATCTGTTGGCCAGGGCGACAACAGTTTTTGATTCAAACTATGTCAGAAAACTGGCGCAGCCCCATTCATACATGTCAGCCATAGATACATAGTAACATAGATACATAGGGCGACATGTATGATCCAGCCACATAGAGGCCGGTTCTAAATAGCTTTAAAGCAGTATAGAACGTGTCAGAATGTCTGGACCTGTTCTACTGAGGGTCATAGATTTGGGGCTATCTAGTTCCACTACGACACCCCAGGCTCAGGAAACCCCTTGTACCTTGTTCTACCTGTTCTAGCAGTAATGGGCCTGGTTTTGCCGTCCTCAGGTCATAAATGTGTAGAATTATACGGTTGTGGTGCGATGCCCCCACATCATGGGCGCATTACAAATTGCTGCTGTGGCCTCAAAATGCACCTTATATTGTAGTGCGTCTGCTCATACCCCTAGCACAGGCATCCTCAAACTGTGCCCCTCCAGCAGTTGGGAAACTACAACTCCCATCATGCATTTATATAATCTATAACAGTGAGAATGATGGAAGTTTTTAGTTCCCAACCCTGGGAGGGCCTCAGTTTGAGGATGCCTGCCCTAGAGAACAGGGCTGCGTCAGTTTTGGGCTGAAAGGACATCAGAATAGTGGCGCAGCCTCATACATACATGTCATAGTTATGTAGATACATAGTTGAATAGATACATGGTTACATATATCACAGTAGTTGCATAGATACATAGAATCATAGTTAAATAGAAACATAGTTACATAACTAAATAGTTGCAAAGTTTAATAAATATATAGCCACAAAGATACATATAAAGGCAGCAAGGTTTTAAAGGCAGAAAAAAGACAGAGATCCACCCAGTTCAGCCTATTGCTCCACAGTGTTGATTCAGAGGAAGGCAAAACCCCCCATGAGGTAGAAGACAATTGTACTCATTTTAGGGGAAAAAAATTCTTTACCACCTACAATCTTGCAATCAAAACAAATCCGGGGATCAGTGACCCGACATCAGTAACTGCACCCAGAATCCCCGGATCAATGACCCGACATCAGTAACTCTACCCAGAAACCCCAGATCAATGACCCGACATCAATAACTGCACCCACAATCTCCGGATCAATGACCCGACATCATTAACTGCACCCAGAATCTCCGGGATCAATGACCCGACATGTAGGGTAACCTGTACCTAGAATTCCGGGGATCAGAGACCACGACATCAGTAACTGGCACCAGAATCCCGATCAATACCCGATAAAAAAAATCAGTAACTGTACCCTAGAATCCGGGGATCGTGACCCGACATCAGTAGACGCACCCATAATCCGCCGGATCAATGACCCGACCAACATAACTCTACCCAGAAACCCCAGATCAATGACCCGACATCAATAACTGCACCCAGAATCCCCGGAACAATGACCCGACATCAGTAACTGCACCCAGAATCTCGGGAGCAATGGACCGACATCGGTAACTGCACCCAGAAACCCCCAGATCAATGACCCCGACATCAATAACGCACCCAAATCCCTGATCAATGACCGACATCAGTAACTGCACCCGAATCCCAGGATCAGTGACCCAACATCAGTAACTGCACCAGAATCCCGGGACCAATGACCCGACATCAGTAACTGCACCTAGAATCCCCGGATCAATGACCTGACATCAGTAACTGCACCCACAATCTCCGGATCAATGACACGACATCAGTAACTGCACCCAGAATCCCGGGACCAATGACCGTACAAAAGTAACTGCACCCAAATCCCGGGATCAATGACCCGACATCAGTAACTGCACCAGAATCCCCGGATCAATGACCCGACATCAGTAACTGCACCCAGAATCCCCGGACCATTGACCCGACATCAGTAACTGCACCCAGAATCCCCCGGATCAAGACCGACAACAGTAACTGCAGCCCAGAATCCCGGGATGCAGTGGACCCGACAATCAGTAACTGTACACCCAGATCCCCGGATCAACACACACACACATCAGTAACTGCACCCAGAATCCCCGGATCAATGACACGACATCAGCAACTGCACCCATAATCCGGTGATCAGTGATCCGACATCAGTAAATGCACCCAGACTCTCCTGTTCAATGACCCGACATCAGTAACTGCACCCAGAATCCCGGGATCAATGACCCGACATCAGTAACTGCACCCAGAATCTCCGGATCAATGACCCGACATCAGTAACTGCACCCAGAATCCCGGGATCAATGACCCGACATCAGTAACTGCACCCAGAATCCCTGGATCAATGACCCGACATCAGTAACTGCACCCAGAATCCCGGGATCAGTGACCCGACATCAGTAACTGCACCCAGAATCCCGGGACCAATGACCCGACATCAGTAACTGCACCCAGAATCCTGGTATCAATGACCCGACATCAGTAACTGCACCCAGAAACCGGGGATCAGTGACCCGACATGAGTAACTGCACCCTGAATCCGGGGATCAGTGACCCGACATCAGTAACTGCACCCAGAATCTTCGGATCAATGACCCGACATCAGTAACTCTACTCAGAATCCCCGGATCAATGACCCGACATCAGTAACTGCACCCAGAATCCCAGGATCAATGACCACAATCAAGTACCTGCAACCCAGAATCCCGGGATCAATGACCCGACCATCATAACTGCACCAGAATCCCCAGAATTCAACGACCCGACATCAGTAACTGCACCCAGAATCCCCCGATCAAGGACCCGACATCAGTAACTGCACCCAGAATCCCGGGATCAATGACCCGACATCAGTAACTGCACCCAGAATCCCGGGACCAATGACCCGACATCAGTAACTGCACCCAGAATCCCGGGATCAATGACCCGACATCAGTAACTGCACCCAGAATCCCGGGATCAATAACTCCACATCACTAACTGCACCCAGAATCCCGGGATCAATGACCCGACATCAGTAACTGCACCCAGAATCCCCGGATCAATGACCCGACATCAGTAACTGCACCAGAATCCCCGGATCAATGACCCGACATCAGTAACTGCACCCAGAATCCCCGGATCAATGACCCGACATCAGTAACTGCACCCAGAATCCCCGGATCAATGACCCGACATCAGTAACTGCACCCAGAATCCCCGGATCAATGACCCGACATCAGTAACTGCCCCAGAATCCCGGGACCAATGACCCGACATCAGTAACTGCACCCAGAATCCCGGGATCAGTGACCCGACATCAGTAACTGCACCCAGAAACCCCGGATCAATGACCACATCAGAAATCACCAGAAACACCGGGATCATGACCCGACATCCGCCACCGCACCCAGAATCCCCGGACCAATGACCCGACATCAGTAACTGCACCCAGAATCCCGGGATCAATGACCCGACATCAGTAACTGCACCCAGAATCCCCGGATCAATGACCCGACATCAGTAACTGCACCCAGAATCCGGGGATCAGTGACCCGACATCAGTAACTGCACCCAGAATCTCCGGATCATTGACCCGACATCAGTAACTGCCCCAGAATCCCCGGATCAATGACCCGACATCAGTAAATGCACCCAGAATCCCCGGACCATTGACCTGACATCACTAACTGCACCCAGAATCCCCGGATCAATGACCCGACATCCAGTAACTGCACACAGAATCCCGATCAATGACCCGATATATGTAACTCACCCAGATCCGGGATCATACCCGACATCAGTAACTGCACCCAGAATCCCCGGATCAGTGACCGAACATCAGTAACTGCACCCAGAATCCCGGACCAATGACCCGACATCAGTAACTGCACCCAGAATCCCCGGATCAATGACCCAACATCAGTAACTGCACCCAGAATCCCCAGATAAAAGACCCGACAACCATAACTGCACCAGGAATCACTGGATCATTGACCCGACATCAGTAACTGCACCCAGAATCCCCGGATCAATGACCTGACATCAGTAACTGCACCCAGAATCCCGGGATCAATGACCCGACATCAGTAACTGCACCCAGAATCCCGGGATCAATGACCCGACATCAGTAACTGCACCACAATCCCCGGGTCAGTGACCCGACATCAGTAACTGCACCCAGAATCCCCGGATCAATGACCCGACATCAGTAACTGCACCCAGAATCCCCGGATCAATGACCCGACATCAGTAACTGCACCCAGAATCCCCGGATCAATGACCCGACATCAGTAACTGCACCCAGAATCCCCGGAACAATGACCCGACATAAGAACATGCACCCAGAAACCCCGGAACAATGACCGGACAAAAGGAACGGCACCCGGAATCCCCGGATCATGACCCGACATCAGTAACGCACACCATGAAATCGCCGAATCAATGATCTGACATAGTAAGCTGCACCGAGAATCCCCGATCAGTTGACCCGACGAATAACTCACCGAATCCCGAGACCAATGACCCGACATCAGTAACTGCACCCCCCCCCACAACCCACTGGGGGGGGGGCACAGAATCCCCGGACAGCCTGCACCCGCTCCACAAGTGCGCCATTCATTCTAGAGCAAAACTTTAATGGCCAGTAGTTCACGATCACCGGATCGTGTAAGTTCGTTCGTGGGGGGCTGATCAGTCATGTAACTGCCTCTCCAGTAAACTCACCCGGGATCAATGACCTCAAGACACAATCAGCTACACATTCGCGGCGCACAAGAAATCCCCGGACCTCAAAGCAACCCCGACAATCAGTGTCACACCAGCACCCACAACCTACCACACTACATCCGAGCATGTGACCACAATCATCACTATCAGTTCATGTGCGACGCAGTCAGAACAACTCCACACTAACACCTAGCTGAAATGCAAGTTATGACCCGACAACAGTAACTCCACCCCACAATCCTACGTACATCTATACATACGAGAAATTACATAGTCGAGCTGTGCACCAAGGATGACGTACCGAGGGTCTTACAGTTGGATCACTCGGTCACCTTTCTTCTGCAATAGCCAAGATCAGCCAGGACATACACTCAGAACCCGCTCATATCAGGATCTGACTCATGAATCCAGGGACATTAGACATCCTCGATCTCTTATAGCTATAACAACGCACACTATGAACAACTGATGTTAACAATGTACTAGACAGGCAGTCAATCAACTAAACTCAAGAAGATCCCCGATCAATGCGGAAGCCGACGAGCAATGAGAAGATGTATCTACACGAAGAATCCTGCCGGAGTCGAGTATTATCCATAGACAAGGCAGTACATATTCTTGCAGATACTCCTCAACAGACACTCGGAGCGTATCCAATTTGACGCCACAAATACATCAAGAAGAGGGTAGTTCTTCTGTGTATATAGACATAGGTACACACTAAGATTTAACAAAAAGGAGAGGTTACACATATTGTAAAGCGTAGCAGATATAATTGTAAGCGGAAAACTGTTCTACAACATAAGGTGCACACTGGTCTAGCGCAAGTAAGATCATTTGATCGGTGACAATCACAAAGTTTAGCAAAGAGTACAGAGATCAGACTCAGTCTAATATGATGGTCATATCGATACCGATGTTTAAAATGTAATATTAAACAGCAAATGTGGCTATGGACATATGATAAATGTATTCACACACGACAAAGTGTGTTTACTGTAGCACGTAAGATGTTTTAGGATTCTACGAATGTAAGCACTGTCTCAGGTGATGGTAAGTGTATGATGTAGGATACACAACTTTACATACATGATATTGTAGGCAATTCTGAGTGCAAACGGTTATGGGATACATTTCTGAAACAGTGATGGGTAACACTCACACACACTCTGTACTTTCAGGACATGTAATCAAGTGTGACAAGGCTAGACAGGTGTGGTAAAAGTATGATTGAGAGTTTAAAAATGGAGTTAAAAATGTATAGGTATAAGTATGATACACATTATGATATCATGTTTAACAAGGTAGCAAGAGGGAGGTGGAGATAGACTAAGGAACAAGTTAGGATTATAATGTTAAAGTCGCACAATGTAACAGAGATCTAGATGGTTAGGTGACATAGATTGTTGAAGGGGTGGCACATGGTCACAGTATATCATTAGATGGTTAGGAGAAATTTGTCGAAGACAATCGACTTGTGTAACAGAGTACAGGGTCGCAGTAGAGAGCGTGTGGGAGCAAGGAGGCGAGAGCGCATGACAGTGGCGTACACAGTGTGAGTCAGCGTTTACTGCATAACAAACAGTAAGTAATAGTCAGGTTGGATAAGATGGTCATGTGGCGAAGATGTGGACGTACAATAGTAAAGTATAGATGGTTAGGATAAATGTTGAACATGGTAAGGAGTGATCTGTATAGGGCGAGGAGAATGCGGGGTATGCTGTCTCTTTGGTCTTAGAAATGTTGGATACAAGGTCTTACGAGTGTGAGGAGAACGTATATATGTGTTCACATATCTACTCTGTTAAAGACACATATTGGTAATTATGATGGTTTACTGGATACTTTTGCTACAAAACTATATGTAAATCTTATGACATTGGTTTCTCATATACAACATTTGAGTGGCAAGGCAAGGAGGGGAGTGCAACAGTGGGGGCAAGGATGCAGTAGTGATGGTTCAGGATTACTTTTGACACACACGGAGGCGGGGTGATGGTGTGGTGGAAAGGGTATGATAGGAGATGTTGGGGGAGGATGTAGTGGAGTTGGGGACAGTTGTTGACGACTTAGGAGGTTGGTGCATTTATAGTTACTAAAGCTGATACTGTGTGGTAGGGTAAACGATGGAGGGGGAGTGGATGTGTGCGGATCTGTTCTGGGAGAGGTCACAGGAGAGAATAAGCGGGTGCAAGTAGGGTATGGATTGGTGGTACTCAAAGGTATTGGAGCGGGTACTGTGGGGAGATTGGGAATGGGGATAGGTGACTTTTGGGAATGAGAGGGTGGTTTGGATGTGCGAATTGGAGGGTTTGAAACGGTGTGTGACACAGTGACGTGGTATAATCATATGCAGAGGAGAATATGAGGTTGTACTGTATATTTATCATGGGTCAAGTACTCAGAGATTGTATTGTTGGTCTTGTTTATAACATTTACGTTGTGAGATATTAATTGTATTGTAATGACGAGGTGGTTTCCAGGTATAAGTACATCTTATATATCGGCGGAGATGTTGTTGTTGGGGAGTCTGACAGGCTTTTGTGAGTGATTTGTGGAGGTAGTGTGGCATAGGTTATGTGCTCAGAGCAAGGTTAATTGGCGAATGCGAGCCACATTATGTGAGAGATGAATAAATCATATGATGGGTTGATGAGTCAACAAAATGTGGTCTGTGGTGATTATGAGACAGTCACAAGAATGGAAATTTGTGTATAGGAATTAGAATTCAATGGAGGTATATTGACAATAGACTCGATATTTTATGGGCGATATGATATAAGTAGTATCAGATTAGAAGACAAATACTACTGTTAAACTAAACAGTCTTTATAGATGAATGTTATAATTTGATGAATTCTGATGAAGTGTTTTCTGTTTCAGCAAAAGACGAGTTTGAAAGTTAATATAGGGAAATGAGACCACCTTCGTTAATGTTTTCTTTACATGGAAGAAGTTAATTTCTTTATACAACGTTGGTGTTCAGCACGAGGATTTTGTTCCACGTGACGACGTCCACTCCATTTTTCTTAATTTGTCCACCTATTATATGGATGTACCATTTCTCAACGTCACGACCTTATCTCCATGCTTTGCAATGTAAATGGGATAAGAGCGAGAGCAAGATACCCATCTGCAACACCATCTCTACCTTCTAAGGACATGCGGTGTTTTCCACACAGCAGTGGATCTGTAAGATTCTGATTGCTGGGATGAGAGGATCTAGGGTTGATTAAAGGGGTAATGTTCTTCACTAGGGAGAGGCACCATGCAGGTATGTGGAGAGTTAGACACCATTAGTTGCGCCACTGAAATTTAAATATACTTTAAAAGGTTCAAGGGATATGAGCTGGGACTCTGCAGCTCCACCTATTGAATGTATCGTCATTGAACCTTACTGAGAGTGTCTCTATGTGTGAGAGGAACAGCCAATATATATTTGTATGCTTGAGCGACACTGATGAGATTTGGGGTGTTTTCCCCTCATCACTGCAGAGTAGAAAACTAGTTGGCTGGGTGAAAGAGTCTAGGGATAACCTGCATATATTCAAAAAGGTTCAAGGGATATGAACTAGGATTCTGCAGCATTCCTCAATTCACATTGCCTGGGACTGTGACTGGGATTAGAGCCAACCATATATTCATCAACAAGACAGCGTTTCAGGTGTTTTGCCTCCATATGAGTGCAGAGTAGAACTGGTTGGCTGGGGGATAGGGTCCGGGATTTTGCTTGAAATGGTAACGTCCTCATTAGGGATACCACCTAATAGATGTAGCGTCACTGAGCCTGCAATGTGAATGGGATTAGAGCCAACAAGATATTCATCTGCAGACAATTTGTTTCAGGGTGTTTTGCCTCTGATGAGTGCAATAGAACTGGTTGGCTGGGGGAGATGGTCGAGATTTACCGGGCGGGAGAGGAGACGTAATCCATAGTTCTCTATGAGAACTGTTAATTACCGTAATGAATAGGTCCTTTTCGGCCCATAATTGGCGCACTTCGACGCGTAATTACAGACCGAAATACGGCCCATTATAAGCCGTGTGAACATGCCTTTACAGAGACCCTGTAGGCAGAATAGGGGAAGTGACTGGATTTACCCCAAGTGAGATATTTCATAAGATCAAAACACTTGGTCAAGTGTAAACATGAAATACACACAAAACCGATGACCCCTCTTCTAATAACACCAGTTCCATCACCCCTCACTTCATTGTACCCAGTTCCCCTCTCATCTCAGATCTCCCTGCACTTCATTATACCCCGGTCCTCCGAGCGTTTTATCCGAACCTTCGACATTGCAGGCTATTCCTCGGCATGGCAGCGAGCCGCTTGCAGTGGCCGTGATAAAATGAGAGCCATGCAAATACAATACAATATTTTAATTAAGGGAAGGTAACTGGACGGGATATTGGATGCCTGACACACACATTTTTATGCACAATTATACATTTTTCATCGAGCCAGAAACTTTACAGCTTCCATTGGAAAGTTATTTAACACCAAGTTCTAGAATATTAATAGAAAGATGGCTGTCATGAGCTCATGGCGAGCGTGGTTGTCTCACAGTGTATCCCCAGGATGTGATGGAGACCGAGGCCCCTCTGTGGGGACCCCCCGCCGTCCTATTAGAGACTTCAAAGAGAGTTGATTGTTTATGAGGTCACGCTGAGTTAATTAGAAACTTCTATAACATTCAGATTTTTTTTTTTTCTGTTTCATGGTTTGAACTGGTTTTGTTGTACATGTAAATATTAAAATTCAGAAATGGGAATAAATTGGTGTAGAAATTAGAAGTTAGGCAAACTCAAAGACTTCGCCGAATTTTCTGACAAAATTCGTTTCGGTCCGAATTACTTGGCTAATCACGTTAAAAACAGCTATTTCCAGGCTGTGCACAGAGCCCTGCAGGTCTGTAGAACATGTGTGCAATGCTTAAAGGGGTTGTCTCGCTACAAAGAGAATAACTTTCAAATTGTAGGAACACAAAATAAAGACATTTTCCAAATATATTGCTTTGTTCATCTGTTTTCCTAATGATATACAAGTAATTTATGACCTCACCTGGCTATTTCAGTTCTCATCACATTAACTGACGTGTAAACAATTTCTCCCATTGTTGCTGTTTGTTCTATGAGATAGCAGTGAGTGAAGTCATCACACAGGTCAACAGACAAGTGTCCGTCTGCTCACAGTAAAAAGCTGGATATTAAAATAAACAGAACTGTAATTAGGGCGTTTGTTTGGATCAGAAAAGAAGGTCCTGTTAGTAGTTTTGAGAAGGCTAATCTGATCTAATTAGCAACTGAAAAGCACATCACAGCCTGGAGCTTTACAAGCACAATCTTATGCAAATTATTCAGTCTGAACCAGGAAGTGGCAGAGTATTTCAATTCATGAGCATCCTTTGAAAACTCTGTAGGTGAGACAACTTCCTTTAAAATATGCAGAGGAGCTTGGTTTGGTGTCTTCATCCAATGTTGTGTTTTAGTATGACACGCGACATGCAGTCGCTGCACATAGATTGCGCTTCACTCTAAAAATTCTCTGGGCACTTAAGAGGCAAAACTGACCAAAAAACTGAAGGGTGAATGTAGCCTGATAAAGTCATGGCAGCGACGCTGGAAAAAAAACAAGCTGAGGGCTCATGGGCAACATCAGTGACAGAGATGTGAGGTGACGCGGCAGCCACAGCAGGCAGCATGAGTCAGACAGTGCACAATGACATTCGGGGAGAGGCAAAACCAGAGTAGGCCACAAGTGGCACAATGACACAGTGTATAGGTTACAGCAGCAGCCACAGCAGCAGCATGAGGTCAGACAGTGGCACAATGACATTCTGGTGGTGTGCAAAACAGTAGTAGGCCACAGAGTGGCACAATGACAGAGAGTGGAGGTGAATGGGCAACCAGCAACAGCAGCAGCAGATGAGGGCATAAATGGCACAATTACAGAGTGTGGGAGAGTGGGTGGCAATACCAGTCCCTGTTAAAGATGGTGTGGTTGGCAGATGGAGAAACTGTCAGCATATTGTGAGGCATCAGGCGGTTGCGGCCATCAGAATAGTGGCTGAGGCAGGTAGTTTGAACCCCAGACTCATTTCTCACAGTTTGTGGTGAGCGTCATGGCTGAATGTTATCTGGACGCACTAAGGCATTGGTGGTGGAAATCTGGCCAGATCCACGCCAGATTCATCTTGACAAAGGTTCATGTCCGTTCCACATTTCCCGATGGTACAAGCGGGATCTCCTTGAGGGTAACGAAGGCCCCCTCCGCACTGAACACCCGCTCTGCATGTCACACTAACAGCCGGGCAGGACAGCTTCTCCACTGCAAACTCACAAGTTAGCAGCCACACCATCCAGTTGGCTGCCCAGATAGTTCCAGCGGAACTTCTAACTGGGGTGGCAGATCTGCTGTCGCAAGTAGGCCAAAACCTGTTGGCTCAGGGTCTGCTCCAGGTCCTGATGCTGCTGCTGCTGGCGACTCCCCCGCTCACAAGGCGAGGTGAAGGAAGCTGCTCATCAGTGACCTAGACTTAGTTTGCTGCAGAATGAGCAGTACTTCCCCTACCCCCGCACCTTCCCCCACAGCCGCGCAGTACTTACTGAGCGCTGAAGAACCCCCCGGCAGACCTGTCAAGGAGGGACGATGCCGCACATAGGCAGCGGCCAACTGACTACGAAGGATTTCCCTATAAGTAATTAAGTTTGGTCCTCCCTCTCAGCAGCTGGGAAAACGGCTCCCATTTTGACCGTAGTGAGGGTCCAATAGGGTGGAGAGCCAGAAAGTCATCCCTCTGCCGGATGGTGACCTATTCGGACGCTGTCACTAGCCAGCAAATCAGCATGCTGCAGGCCATCTTCACAAGTGACTCCGAGGGTCTCCCTCCTCCATCTCCACAGGTATACTGCAACTTGCTTGCAGGTCATCTGCCTCATCTTCCTCATCTCCATCTACCTCCACCATCCTGCCTCCTGCTCCTCCTCTCTTGTCACCTGGGTAGAAAATCCACTCATTTCCCCACAATGCTTCTGCTCCAATTGTCCTCCTCTCCACCCCAGTTCAAGTCCCCACCGACTCATGTGGCCACAAGATGTAGTCGCCACGTCTCCCATCCCCTGCCCAGACAGATTTTTCAGCATCTGTTCCATCGATTTGAAGTAAGTGGAATGGCGTTATTCCATCCGTAGTCCTGGCGACTGACAAATAAAGTCGCCGCCTCGAATGGCCCCAGCAAACGGCATGTGTCACGCATAGCTGCCACTGGCTACATCAAAGTACACGGGAGTACTCCTGTCCGCCTGGATCATCAAAAAATCAATTAATAGGCCTATGTTCTGTTCATACAGTCGGTCCAACATGCGCAGCTGGAATTCCAACGTGGTTGGAAACATTGCATAACAGAGTGTGTTTGGAGGATGTTCTGCCGCTACAACTCGAGGAGGGTGTTCCTGGCTTTGTAGGAAGGATGAAAAAAAGTTTTGGCCAAATGCACAGTTTTACCTGGCCATTTCCAGAAGCTTTCTGAAGATGGTGGAAGACTTCAGGAACCTTTTCACAACTCAGATTGAACACATGCGCCATGCAGGGCACATGGACCATCCCTCCCTCGGTGCAGCGCGGACACCATGTTACTCCCATTTTCCATCACCATGGTTCCAATTTTAGTTGGCGCGGAGCGAAAGCCCACACAATCGCTTTCATGCTGCATGACCGGACAGTTCCTCCCCTGGTACTTCGTTTCGCCGACGCAAGACAGGTGTAGAACTGCGTGACACCACTGTGCCTACACATGTAGTATGATGAGAGCAGTACTTGTGTGAGGCAGAATGGTGGTGTTGGTGAGTGGTGGAAGAGGAGGAGGCGGACATTGGCGTCAGGAGCCGGCATTTGACAACGTGGAGGAGAAAAGCGCCGTCTCCTTTCCGAAGTTGTTGTGTGCCTGGGCCAGAAGCACATTCACCCAGTGGGCCGTAAAGGACATGTACTGGCCCTGACCGATAGTTTCAGCTGCCACAACGTCCCGCGCTGCGTGCACCTTGGAACAAACCGATAAGCTCAAGACTGAACCCACCTTCTGTTCTACATAATTATGAAGTCAGGTACTGCCTTTTTGGAAAATAAAATTACGGTTGGAACTCTCCTTCTCGTGCTGTCGGACAAGCCCATTAGTTTCTCTGAACGGTGCAGATCCACCATTTGGAAAGGAGAGACTGCAGTAGCCCAACAACTTGGACAGGAGTCACGGGCAGCTGCAGCACCTTAGATGGTCGGACTCATACTGTTGTCTCTTTGGGCAATCGCCTCGCTGAACGACTGCTGGCACCATGATTAGCGAGAGCAGAGCATCTGGACCGGAGATGTATGCAAAGAGAAACAGCTCCCGTTTCGTGCAGAGGTGGTGAGCTTGACTGGCCTACAATGGCATGCATGCCACTAGCGCTGCGCTGCTGTTGCTGAGCGGCAAAATGGACCACCACATCTGAGCCACGTTCACTCCCATGCCACCGGATGGTGACGCTGCATGTGTTGACGCAGGGCCGTGTGTGCCAACGTTTAGCTCCCTGTCCACGCTTCACTCTTTCTGCCTACAGATTCTACATATACCCATATTCGGCTCTTCCGTTGTCTTAGCAAAGAACTGCCACACCGCCGAGTACTGATTTTACCCCAACGCTCCGCACTGAGAGACACTGCCGCCGCAGCCTCACTGAGCCCCTGTGTCCGCTACTTTCTGGACTGCGAAGCGGGTTTTCTACCCCATGGGCCCGCATTGGCTCCCTACCTCACACTGCTGCTATCCTGCTGACTCACGGCCACAACAACCCACTTGCTGGCTGCACCGCTGCCTGACGCCGCAAGCTGACGCCCTCTTCTCCTGACATGATGAAGCCCTTGCCCTCACCCTGCTCCCAAGTGCTGTCGGTCTACATATCAACTATTTTGTTGTTATTCATCGTCACTGTGCTGTCCTCTATCACCGGTCTTGGTTATGCAGATGCTGACCCCTCACAACAAGACCTCCCATGCCACTCTCAACATCTATACTTTCGCCGCCTATTGGCAACGAAGCAAGGAATATTGGCCCCATTTCTTTTGCTGCCAAGAGCTGCTGACTGCCCTCTTCAAATTGTTCATCCTCGCTATATAGGTGCTCGATTCCAGACCACATAGAAGATCTCTGGCTGAGGGAACCGATGGGACGGAGGCGGTTGAGTGACAGGTGAGGCTCCCTGGCCGATGCCCCAACTTTAGGGTTGTGTCTGACGTTTCCCACCGACTCTGGCTGGGGTTGTCAGATGTCATCTGAGAGTAAGTGGATGACCTAGTCAACCAATCAAGAACCATTTTTTGCTTAACAACACACGGCCGCTAGTATTACAGGCGGCAGTTGTGGCTCACGGATGACCCCTGCTGCGACGATCCCCTTGCTGTGTACGACCTGGTCTCTGTTCCAGGAATGTTTTGCCCTCTGCCACTCGCAGGTGAAGACCGCCACCTCTCTTCGGACATACTGTTTGGTTCTAAAATGTACAGAACACTGTTGATGAAGATATCAGTAAATGATAAATACACACCCTGTAATTTTACTCCAAATTAACCCACCTAACAAGCTTGGGAACCCTTGGATATAAATTGCGCTCCACAAATGGCAGGAAAAATAACTTTTATTTGCAATTTAAAAAACACTCTGTATTTTTACTGAATATAAGAGCACACAACAGGCTTAATTAAACCTTCGCTTGTGAATTATCTACAGTCTGAATTTCATTCTTTGGGTGAAAAAGAAGGTTTCTTTTACAAGTACAACTGCAGAAACAACGCTTAATTATCCCCGTATTTAAATGGCGCAATAGAAATGATCTGCCAACAATACAGCTTTGTAGCGTGTTAAAATTGCATGTATTTTATCGAACAACAAAAACAGAAAAACTTGTAAATTAACCTTCGGATATGAATTATGCTAGAGGCAAAATTTCTTCTTTGGCGGTGAAAGAACGATTCTTTAGTGACCACAACAGCAGAACTATGCTACTTAACCCCTGGATGTTAAATTGCGATAAAAATGAAATGAGCAACCAAAAATGAAGTGGTATTTGTTTGTAAAAACGCTGTTTCTTTAACTGAGTACAACAGGAACTGGCTTAGATCCCCCTTGGATATTCAATGTGCTCAAGAACTGAGCAGATAGCATTAAAATGTATATGCAGCTGCATTGGACGCACACTGGAATTTAGCTCCAATACCCCACAAAATCATAATTAGAAACTAAGAGAAGCATCTCTGAGACAAGCTGAGACACCCCCAAAAAATCGCTGTAAAAAATGAGTTCTTTAGTATCAGCTATGATAAGTCAGCCGCGCAGCACCTTGCCCTGAAAATCATGTACAGTGAGAGCGGTTGAGCTCTCACGCGTCGCGCCCGGACTTATATAGAGCGTTTTACGTCACAGAATCCCCCGCTCTCTGTTGGCTCTCATCTCTGCACATGTCATGCATTCGTATGCCCTTCTTCCTCCCAGTGAGATGCTTGAGCCCCAGTAACGCCATGTCTCGCAGCCATTTTATCAATCAAAAACCGCATCGTTCCCGGCGAATCCCCCAAAGTTCGACTTCGTTCAGACCCGAATTTTCCTGAAAATTTCTAAACGAATCCACTTCGGTTAGAATCAATTCGCCCATCCTAAGATATCACACCCTGACCATGCCCTCTAGCCATGTCCAACACCAACACCCTATGAGGCCACACCTCTAACCATCCCCCTAGCACAACCATATAAACACGTCACCTATGACTGGACACCCTGCCTGATAGTAGTTGTAGGTGACCTGCAGACTACAAGACTAATTGCAGGTTAGGGACCTGCCCACCGAGTAGAGTATGAGTTTACATTTAGCTCTTTGCATGTCTATAAACCAACATTGCCCCCGGGATCCATGGGTTTCTGTCCTGAATTCCAGGACATATATTCACCATTGGGGCCAGTATTCATGTGAGGTCCTGAGCAGCTGCATAGTGTGCCCAATGGATAAGATGGCCCTGAGTTTATGCAACCGCAGAAATTATGTAGTTATGCAAGAGAAGAGTGCTCCCTCCTATCTCCCAATCGGCTCCCCTGGAACACAATGTTCAGGGTGCCGACCAGCAGTTGCTGGGGAGCCTGAATCTGGCGTAATGGAGAGCTGTAACTGCACACTTCTTCTGCTATGCGCGATTATTATTGCAGAAAAGTGTTAAAGTGAGCGTGCGTGTCACGGATCGTGCCGCAGCATGCAGGACGGGCTGCGGGCGCAACCGTGCCCCCACCGATCCTCGTGCGCCGGGATAGAGTGGCGCTGAGGTCCGCATACAAGGCAGCGGCCGCACTCACTCCCCTGAGCGCAGCTACTTACCACACCATGCTCCTGCTTCCTTTAGGATTTAAAGGGCCAGCGCACCGGTAATTGGTGATTGCCGGACGTTGACCCTATATATTGTCTCCACCTCCAGCATACCATTGCCAAGTCCATAGTGCCTGTTACTATGCCGAGGAAGCCTTCTACAGAATTCCGGTTGCCTTCACCGTGTACTCAGTCCCTTTTGCGCACGTCCATCGACACGAACCTTCGCTGCCTGCCCTGAACCTCTGGCCTGTCCTGACTACGAGTTCGCCTGACGATTTGAACCGCGTTATGTACCTCGTTCTACTACCGCAGGCAAGTCACATCAGGGTAATCGACCTGGTGGAATCCCGCCGCAGCAAGTCTCATCCGTTTCGGCGGGCTCTGGTGAAAACCGGGACCCACTTAAACTCCGCTCCCTTGAGTGGCCCGTACCATCGCCTGCAGGTGACCCAGTGGATCCGACTACTCCATCCGTTTACAGTGCGCAATTGCAGTCAAGTAACCTTCGGGAATGAAATTAAAAACTAGAAAAAACGTAAAAAAAAAAAAAAAAAAAAGTTAAATAAAATAGAATAAAGATAAAGTAATAAATAATACATTATCCGCCGGGTCTTTGAAAAGTCTGATCTATTAATTATAACCCTTATACGTCCCTTGTAGTGACACCCATAAAAATTCATATCCAGCACCAAAATTGCATTTTTTTTTTTAATTTCTCTTTCACTCCCCTCCCCAAACATTGTGATACCAGAAGTCACAGGTAACCAAAGATGGTTTCAATGAAAGACACTTCAGTCCAGAGAAAACAACGTGTTTTCATACAGGTCCTTAGGCGGGAAACTAAAATGATTGGTCTCAGAAAATGAGGCTAAAAGCAAATAGGGGAAAAAAATCACAAGTTATTTATCAGGCACCTCCCCAAAAAATTACGCAGTTGTGCTTTTTTCCCATTTCAGTGAGCCTAGGCGGGCGGGCGCTGTGTGTCAGGGCAGGACCTGGGGAGATTGCCTGATAGTGATGTCCACATGCTCCTGTCATGCTGACACCATGGGCCACATGTAGTAAAAACTGGTCCTAGGTCTAAAAACTCACTTTGTGCCCATAGCAAACCAATCAGAGCCATAGCAACCAATCAATCGCCCCTCTCCTTGCATATCGTGCTTTGGAAAATGAGGAGGAGGCCCCTGATTGGTTGTTATTGGCCCTGATTGGCTGCTATTGGCACAAAGTGAGTTTTAGACCTAAACAGTTTTCATACATGTGGCCCCATGTTGGCATTAGTCAAGTGAATTATGTCATCATCTTTATAATGGATGGCGAGAGTCACTTGGTGGTCCTCCTGGCAACGCTACATGTAACATATGTTTCATAGGTCCCAGAAAGCGGGGGATAAATAGAATAGATTATGAGTACATAGAAATGTTCCAAAGATTGTACCCGTGGAAATACATTGGTCTACACAGAAGCTATAGACACTGAATGGAAGGAGATTGTTTAACCAGTTCCTTACCGGGTCGCTCACTCCCCTTCCTGAGCAAGCTTATAGTTACATTGTTCGTAGTTACAGTTAAATAGTTACATAGCTACATTGTTACATTGCAGGTAGGTACATTGTATGTTAGTTAACATTGATAAAATATCATAGTTACCATATAGTTAAATAGTTTACTTAGTTAACAATTATGACATAGTAGCGGTTGAAAAAAGACATCTGTCCATCAAGTTCAACCACGGATGGAGAAAGCTTTTGATGAAGGGAGGGTGGATAGGAAATTTTAAGCTTTGTCTTCCCTATTGATGATGACTTTGGAGCCCAGAAGACAGGAACCACTCGCTTTCCTTTGTTAATCTGCCCTTAATAGAATATTTCATTTCTGATCCAAATTTCCATCAAACTGAATCTTTGCAATTTTTTTTTTAGTACACGCGGGTTTTAATGCCATAATGCTTTCTTGCACTTGATTATTCTGATTTTTTTTTCACTTTTGGCTGTGATATTTTTAAGCTGTATTTTAATGTATTTTTTACATAATTATTTTTTATTATTATTTTATTTATTATCAAAAAATATGAGGAAAAATAGTTAAAAAAGTCTTTTTTCAACAATTTTTTATTTATTTATGTTTTAATAAGTTATTGTAATTGGAGTCACTTTTCCCCTCACGTCATATGTATATATACATAGACTAATTATAATGCTTTAAGGTTATCGTGAGCGCGGCTATAAGTTGTGGTTTGGGTTTTTATCATTACTTCTCACAAAGTTTTATTTTGCAAATGTCTCTTATTATTTTGCACATTGTGCCCTTTATAAGATGATATAAAGACTTCTGGAGGCATTTTTGCCTCACTTTTTTTCCTGTTTCCCCCTTCAGAGCTGACCTGGATATAATAAGACTCAGAAGCTCCTGCAGTTACTGAGCTCTGCTGATCCCATGACCACCAATATCAGGAAGCAAAAAAAGCTTTCTGCCTGCCAGTGTATACAGCACTCATTCCATATACAGATGACCGAAAAGGCAGGGATGATAACAAGCCTTCTCAATGGAGAGCATTGCTGCCACTGACAGCCGGCCCTCCTCTCCGCTCATGCAGCTGCAAATTAGTTCTAAAACATCCCTGCAGTGATGTTCAGCCATTGCCTGGATGTTTTAGGGCGATGGGTGATCGACTACTAGTTACATTATGACATCACCGACCACCCTACTTGCCTGTTTCATCACAGTGATGATGACATTGGCTGCAGATCTGGTGGCACCTGGGCCGCGCGTCACTTATGGTCACAGACTGTACGGTTGGGTCTAAATCGCCGCAAAATAAACAAAAGCCAGAGCGAGAAGTGGACACGGCAGCGGTGGCGTTTATGTACATATTGTTCTGCAGAATCATTTGTAACCAAGGCTCTGAAAAGGAAGTTAATTGCTATGTCGCTCTCCCTCGCTGGGCCCGGCTAACACGTTCATCAAATTTCCACTCAGCCAAAGAACCAATTAGTAAAGGATAAGCTACTCTCAAACACGTCTCATTACAAAGGTTTGAATCACCTGGTTGGGGATTATGGAGGCTAATGGGGCAGATATTGTCGGTTATGGGGACTTTTACATTTTAGCGGCCGACATAAACATTGTACATTGTTGTTTTTTTTTTTTTTTTTATTGGTCACTTGATCACTTGAAATTCTAAATTAAGTATTATAATGTAGAATATAAGACCTTAAAGAGGCCTGTCACATCCTAGAAGCCTCATGAAGCCATTAAAGACTAATATAATACCTTTTATAAATATATGTACTTAAGAAAATTGAAAATATTTCTCACTGATTAAGTGATAAAAGCTCTGGTCTTTTAGGAACTGAGCGGCACCATATAGAGTAGTGCCTGCTCTGTGAGATCTCCTGAGACTGAGCTGAGAGACCACTGTGAGGGGGGAGGCTGTGACTGTGCTGCAGTGCCTGCTCTGTGAGACCTCTTGAGACTGAGCTGAGAGACCACTGTGAGGGGGAGGCTGTGACTGTGCTACAGTGTCTGCTCTGTGAGACCTCCTGAGCCTGAGCTGAGAGACCACTGTGAGGGGGGAGGCTGTGACTGTGCTGCAGTGTCTGCTCTGTGAGACCTCCTGAGACTGAGCTGAGAGACCACTGTAAGGCAGGAGGCTGTGACTGTGCTGCAGTACCTGCTCCATAAGACCTCCTGCTACTGAGCAGAGAGACCACTGTTAGGGAGTCCTGTGACTGTGCTACAGTGTCTGCTCTGTGAGATCTCTTGAGACTGAGCTGAGAGACCACTGTGAGGGGGGAGGCTGTGACTGTGCTGCAGTGCCTGCTCTGTGAGACCTCCTGCTACTGAGAGGAGAGACCACTGTGAAGGGGGAGGCTGTGACTGTGCTGCAGTGCCTGCTCTGTGAGACCTCCTGCTACTGAGAGACCACTGTGAGGGGGAGGCTGTGACTTTGCTGCAGTGCCTGCTCTGTGAGACCTCCTGCTACTGAGAGACCACTGTGAGGGGGGAGGCTGTGACTGTGCTGCAGTGTCTTCTCTGTGAGACCTGTGAGGTAGGAGTGCTACAGTATCTGCTCTGTGAGACCACCTGATACTGAGCTGAGAGACCACTGTGAGGGGGAGGCTGTGACTGTGCTGCAGTGTCTGCTCTGTGAGACCGCCTGAGACTAGGAGATCACTGTTAGGGGGGAGGCTGTGACTGTGCTGCAGTGCCTGCTCTGTGACACCTCCTGATACTGAGCTGAGAGACCACTGTGAGGGGGGAGGTTTTGACTGTGCTGCAGTGCCTGCTCTGTGAGACCTCCTGCTATTGCTGGAAGAGAGAGACCCCCACAGGAGTGCGAGTGAGGGGAGGAATTGTGACTGTGCTGCAGTGTCTGCCCTGTGAGACCTCCTGAGACTGAGCAGAGAGACCACTGTGGCGGGGAGGCTGTGACTGTGCTGCAGTGCCTGCTCTGTGAGACCACCTGCTACTGAGCTGAGAGACCACTGTGAGGGGGGAGATTGTGACTGTGCTGCAGTGTCTGCTCTGTGAGACCACCTGCTACTGAGTTGAGAGACCACTGTGAGGGGGAGGCTGTGACTGTGCTGCAGTGTCTGCCCTGTGAGATCAACTGATACTGAGAGGAGAGAGACCACTGTGAGGGAGGAGGCTGTGACTGTGCTGCAGTGTCTGCTCTATGAGACCTCCTGAGACTGAGCTGAGAGACCACTGTGAGGGGGGGCGGCTGTGACTGTGCTGCAGTACCTGCTCTGTGAGACCTCCTGCTACTGAGGGGAGAGACCACTGTGAGGGGTGAGGCAGTGACTATGCTGCAGTACCTGCTCTATGAGACCTCCTGCTACTGGGAGGAGAGAGACCATTGTGAGGGATGAGGCTGTGACTGTGCTGCAGTGCCTGCCTCGTGAGACCTCCTGCTACTGGGAGGAGAGAGATCACTGTAACGCGGGTAGAGGCAGCGACTGGCTGAGCTGCTCTGCTCTATGGAGCACAACCTCCTGCTACTGCACTAGAGAGAGACCACTGGAAGTGTGAAAGGCATGACTTGTTCTGTCAGTGCCTGCTCTGTGAGACCTCCTGCTACTGAGAGACCACTGTGAGGGGGAGGCTGTGACTGTGCTGCAGTGCCTGTTCTGTGAGACCGCCTGAGACTGAGAGACCACTGTGAGGGGGAGGTTGTGACTGTGCTGCAGTGCCTGCTCTATGAGACCACCTGAGACTGAGAGACTACTGTGAGGGGGAGGCTGTAACTGTGCTGCAGTGTCTGCTCTATGAGACCTCCTGCTACTTAGAGTGGAGACCACTGTGTGGAGGGAGGCTGTGACTGCTGCAGTGCCTGCTCTGTGAGACCTCCTGCTACTGAGAGCTGCGAGACCACTGTGAGGGGGAGGCTTTGAATTTGCTGCAGTGCCTGCCCTATGAGACCTCCTGCTACTGAGCTGAGAGACCACTGTGAGGGGGGAGGCTGTGACTGTGCTGCAGTGCCTGCTCTATGAGACCTCCTGCTACTGAGCTGAGAGACCACTGTGAGGGGGGAGGCTGTGACTGTGCTGCAGTGCCTGCTCTATGAGACCGCCTGAGACTGAGAGACCACTGTGAGGGGGGAGGCTGTGACTGTGCTGCAGTGCCCGCTCTATGAGACCGCCTGAGACTGAGAGACCACTGTGAGGGGGGGAGGCTGTGACTGTGCTGCAGTGCCTGCTCTGTGAGACCACCTGATCCTGAGAGGAGCGTCCACTGTGTCGGGGGAGACTGTGACTGTGCTGCAGTGCCTGCTCTGTGAGACCACCTATACTGAGAGAGAGAGACCACTGTGAGGGGGAGGCTGTTACTTTGCTGCCGTGCGCGCGCTATGAGACCTCCTGCTACTGAGAGGAGAGACCACTGTGAGGGAGGAGGCTGTGACTGTGCTGCAGTGCCTGCTCTATGAGACCTCCTGCTACTGAGAGGAGAGACCACTGTGTGGGGGGAGGCTGTGACTGTGCTGCAGTGCCTGCTCTGTGAGACCGCCTGAGACTGAGAGACCACTGTGAGGGTGAGGCTGTGACTCTGCTGCAGTGCCTGGTCTATGAGACCGCCTGAGACTGAGAGATCACTGTGAGGGGGAGGCTGTGACTTGGCTGCAGTGTCTGATCTATGAGACCTCCTGCTACTTAGAGGAGAGGGACTACTGTGTGGGGGGAGGCTGAGACAGAGTGCTGCAGTGCCGATGCCTAAGAGACCTTCCTGCTACCCGAGACTCATCCTCTCTATCTACTACCCACACAACACTAGCCACCACACATACTAGCCTACAGGACGAGGGGTGCGTGGTGAACTGGGTGGCTGCAGTGGCCTGCTCTTATAGACCAGCCTGGTGGGCTCCCATTATCTATCTATATCTATCTATGCGTCCTCACACTCCAAGATATGAGGGGGAGGCTGTGACTGTGCTGCAGTGCCTGCTCTGTGAGACCTCCTGCTACTGAGAGGAGAGAGACCACTGTGAGGGGGGAGGCTGTGACTGTGCTGCAGTGCCTGCTCTATGAGACCTCCGGAGACTGAGCTGAGAGACCACTGTGAGGGGGGAGGCTGTGACTGTGCTGCAGTGCCTGCTCTGTGAGACCTCCTGCTACTGAGAGGAGAGAGACCACTGTGAGGGGGGAGGCTGTGACTGTGCTGCAGTGCCCGCTCTATGAGACTGACTGAGCTGAGCGACCACTGTGAGGGGTGATTGGGAAAGGGGAAATGTGACTGTTTGCAGCAGTGCCTACTCTATAAGACCTCCTTAGACTGAGCTGAGAGACCACTGTGAGGGGGAAGGCTGTGACTGTGCTGCAGTGCCTACTCTGTGAGACCTCCTGAGACTGAGCTGAGAGATCACTGTGAGGGGTGAGGATGTGACTGTGCTGCAGTGCCTGCTCTATGAGACCTCCTGAGACTGAGCTGAGAGACCACTGTGAGGGGGGAGGCTGTGACTGTGCTGCAGTGCCTGCTCTGTGAGACCTCCTGAGACTGAGCTGAGAGACCACTGTGAGGGGGGAGGCTGTGACTGTGCTGCAGTGCCTGCTCTGTGAGACCTCCTGCTACTGAGCGGAGCGAGACCACTGTGAGGGGTGAAGCTGTGACTGTGCTGCAGTGCCTGCTCTGTGAGACCTCCTGCTACTGAGAGGAGAGACCACTGTGAAGGGGGAGGCTGTGACTGTTCTGCAGTGCCTGCTCTGTGAGACCTCCTGCTACTGAGAGACCACTGTGAGGGGGAGTGTTAGAAAAAAGTCCGCCCCGCCGGCCCACTCAAGGGTGGGACGGCCTGACTTGGGGTGTATCGTGATGTTGCGCTGCCCCCTAGGGGTGCACAAGGTCAGCGAGATACTGTTCCACTGTTTACCCCTGTCCACACGGGCACAGGGAGAACCAAGGAGGATGAGAACACCCTACTCATCCAGAATCCTGAACAGCTGCCACCAGTTTCTAGTTTAGTTATAAGACCGCTCCGTACGACTATAACAATTGGCCCGAAACCTGCCTTGGGGTAGCTATATATTATAGACCGAGTACTAGGCATGTGAGGCTGATGATCAAGACAGACTAACTAAGATTAAAGTTTATAGATTTAATTAGCCTTGGAGGGCATACTAGACAAATATATACAAAATTATTATAATATTCAGATAAGAGTCAGAGGTGCAAGTATAAGTATGGGTTACAGACAAAGGCAGTAAAATGTGTCCAGTTACTTTTTGGTTTGTGGCCCACATGAGGGGGCTTATGTGGCCTGGCTTCTGTGTGTGGATGCTCCTGGAAATGCTCTTAGGAACCCCCCTCCTGGATCAATGGTTGAGCCCACCCTGGCCCCTGCTTATATCTGTGAGGGGACAGCCCATGCGGCAGCCTCCTACACGCCCCAACACACCCATGGGGCGGTCTATGAACTCCTCCCACTCTGGTCATGCACTTTCTAACAGAAACACAAAAATGGACCATAACGCAGCAGGGCATTGGCACAGAACCGAGCCGGTGACATCATTAGAACCGGCTGGACCTACACTACGACTGGATATCAGACATCCCTATCCTATGGACTCCCTAAGTCCAGTTCTGGATTTCTTGGTTCCCCTGCCTCGTTGCAGCATGGAAGTGGTGGCTATGTGTGCGGGGAGTTCCATATTTTAAGATTTGAAATTTCTATAGACCAGTTATGAGCGGATTGCCTCTAAATCTATATGAAATATCGGAGCCGTGGCAGCTGGGTTGGTTTCCTTCAAGTCTTTGTTCTTGGGGTTGGAGAGTGCACATGCCTTCAGTGCTAATTAATGGAAATGAGGGTTCTTTTGAGGTGTCCACATTTCCTGCTGTGCTAGCTTCCTATAGAAGAGCATTTACAATGGGTCTAGGCTGTGCTGATTAACGTGTAAATTGAGCTTTCCTAGGGGCTGGGGGACATCTGTGAAATCTGAATAGATGAAGTTGGAAAGATGACTGTCATTTTTTGAGTGAATTTTCCTCACAGGGAGGCTGTGACTGTGCTGCAGTGCCTGCTCTATGAGACCGCCTGAGACTGAGAGACCACTGTGAGGGGGAAGCTGTGACTGTGCTGCAGAGCCTGCTGTGTAAGGGATCAGAGATAACTATGCAAAGGTTTGTGAGTACAGTGAACCATACTGGAGTTAGAAGAGCCCAGTAAATTAAGCTTAGTGAATAGTACCAGGTAAGTGGTGAGTAAGAGAGAGGTAAAAATTGCCAGATTAGTGAACAGAGTCCATAGAGCCAATTGAGTTATCAGAATGAATAGTACCAGGAGTTTGGGCTTTTCCCTCCAATAGGTTGTTCTCCCTGACACTCAGGATATCAAGGAGAAAGGTCACAACACAAACAATGGTGCTGAATATGACGCCTTCATTGCAGGAGTCTCACAATGAATAAGGATTAGATCAAACAGTGAATGTTATCAATTAGGAGACTCCATCAAACTACACCCAGACCTCAATGCATAGAATTCAAGTGTGACAACATCCATCTATACATCTATCGTCAGCAGACAAAGTCCACATATACCTATGTAGCTTCAACAAACAACGTCCAGACCTACAGCTAGGCTAGAGCATACAAATGCATGGAAATCAAGTATAACAACATCCATCCCTAATATATATATATATATATATATATATATATATATATATATATATATATATATATATATATATATATATATACGCAGTTGAAACCAGCAGTTTTACATCCCCTCTATATAAAGCCCCATCTGCAGGTTTCTCCCTGCTCTCTTTATAAAGCCCCATCTGCAGGATTTTCCCTCCCCTCTATATAAAGCCCCATCTGCAGATTTTTCTCTCTCTCTCTCCGACACGGAATCGGAATAAACCTTCCCCGTTTTAGGTCAATTAGGAACCAAAATTATTTCTAATTGCCAAATGCCAGAATAATGAGAGGGAGAATTTTTAAGGTATTTTTATTACTTTCTACAAAGTCAGAAGTTTCCATACACTGGGATGACTCCGCCTTTACACAATTTGGGACCGCCCATATAATGATGTCAAGTCTCAACAACATCTGAGTTAATTAGAGACACAGCTGTGGATGTATTTTACACACACCAGAAACACACTGCTTCTGTGTGTAACATCATGGGAAAGTCTAAAGAAATCAGCCAAGATATCAGGAAGAGGACTTGCACAAGTCTGGATCATCCTTGGGGGCAATTTCCAAATAGCTGAAGGTGCCTCATTCATCTGTACAAACAATTATACACAAGTACAAACAAGCTGGGAATGTGCAGCCATCATACCACTCAGGAAGGAGACAGGTTCTGTGTCTCAGAGATGAAGGTGATTTGGTCAGACATGTGCATATCAACCCAAGAACAAAAGCAAAAGACCTTATTAAGATGCTGGAGGAAGTTGGTAAGATTGTGTCATTATCCACAGTGAAATGAGTACTGTATCAACATGGGCTGAAAGGCCGCTCTGCCAGGAAGAAGCTATTACTCCAAAAGAAACATAGAAAAGCCAGATTAATGTTTACAAATGCACAAGAACAAAGAGCTACATTTCTGGAGACATGTCCTGTGGTCTGACAAAACTAAAATTTAATCGTTACATTTGGAGGAAAAAGGGAGAAGTTTGGAAGCCTAAGAACACCATCCCAACTGTGAAACATGGGGGTGGCAGCATCATGTTGTGGGGTTGTTTTAAGGCAGGAGGGACTGGTGCACTTCATAAAATAGATGGCATCATGAGGAAAGATGATTATGTGGCTATACTAAAGCAACATCTCAAGACAACAGCCAGGAAGTAACAGCTTGGGCAGAAATTTGTCTCCCAAATGGACAATGACCCAAAGCTACTACCAAACTGGTTACAAAGTGGCTTAAGGAGAACCAAGTCAATGTTTTGGAGCGGCCATCACTAATTCCTGATCTCAGTCCTATTGGAAATTTATGGGCAAAACTGAAAAGGCCGGTGCGAGCAAGAGACCCCCAAACATGGCTCAGTGACACCAGTTCTGTCAGGAGGAAGGGGCCAAAATTCCCACCAACTATTGTGAGAAGCTTGTGGAAGGATCCAGAACGTTTGACCCAAGTCCTACAGTTTAAGGGCAAAGCGACCAAATACTAATGAAATGGAGGAAACTTCTGACTTTGCAGAAAGTAATAAAAATGCCTTAAAAATTCTCCCTCTCATTATTCTGCATTTGGGGAATAGAAAAAAATTTGGTTCCTAATTGACCTAAAACGGGGAAGGTTTATTCTGATTTCTGGTCAGAGAGAAAAACCTGCAGATGGGGCTTTATATAGAGGGGATGGAAACCTCTGGTCTCAACTGTATGCATATATTAGTGCATCTCAAACAATTAGAATACCACTGAAAAGATAATTGATATGAATACTTGAAGTCAAATAGAGAAACCCATGTAATGTATGGCTCATTACTGTATGAATTACAAGGTTTAATATAATACATTTGTGAGCCCTATTACAAACAAAACCCTGGAGAACCCCTTCAATTTTCAATGATATACTAATTTTTTGAGATGCACTAGTATATATCTAGTGTACAAAGCTCCAGCAGTAGTATGTGGAAGCCTGAAGCTGTAGAACCACTCACAGCATGATCAGAAAGTGGGAACCTGAAGCTGTAGAACCAACCACAGCCTAAACAAGAAGTAAGAGCCTAAAGCTGTAGAACTGCCCACAGCCTATACAGAAAGTGGAAGCGTGAAGCTATAGAACCAACCCCAGCCTAAACAGGAAGTGGGAGCCTGAAGCTGTAGAACCGCCCACAGCCTAAACAGGAAGTGGGAACCTGAAGCTGTAGAACTGCCCACAGCCTGAGCAGGAAGTGAGAACCTAAAGCTGGCTGTGAAGAGCAGGCTAAGCATGTTGAGAATACCACTTTAAATGATACATGTTATAAATAGAATAAAGAATCTTGAAAACCAGAGAAGATTATGTTCTTTTACATTAATTAGAAACAAAACATAGAAAAAGTGAACTTCATGCTACAAAATAGAACAAAATTGTTACAATTTCAAACTTTATGAAGTCTAAAGTTAAATAGTTCAGACTTTGCCATAAAATTAAATTAACCTCCTGGTAACTTGTGATGAGGCAATCAATTCCTTCCTGCTAGATCCTATTATCCCCCAGATATGATATTTTATTTTTATGGGATGTAATTAGATCTGATACTTTGTATAATTTCCCCAATTAAAAGAAAAATGAAAAAAAAAAAATGACAGTGTTTAATATAGAATATTGTTCTCTTACCCAGAAGATCTGAAAAGAATGACACTTCCTTTCTTCCAGTGTCACCGGGTTAAATAACTCGTAATCGCTACAAGTAGATTTTTTAAGGCATTAATGTATTTTTAACGCTACATTTTGTTCTTGACATTTCCCGGGTTGTTTTTCCTCTTTTCTTATTTCGCTCTATACATTGAGGTTACTCTAGATTATTCTCTGTGGGGTTAAGATGTATTCCACAAAAATACAAAATTTAGTACTCCTTATTTTTAACAGTTAGGGAACCGCATGTGAATAGAGTGTAATTCAGGCTCCTTCAATGCCTGACTTCAGTCATATATATGGTAATACACTCACTTTGTTATGAAACAACTATTATCCTTTATTAGGCTTCTTCCTGAGCCACACACTTGTAAAAATATACTAAGTGACAAAACGGTATATACAGAATAAAACACTTGCGGTTCTGCGGTCTCCAATTCAGGAGTGTCCTTATAGCGAATTATCCATATGGCTTTAGACAAAGCTCATAGCAAGGAGAAGTTTTCAGTCCTGATACAGCATATCCATGTGTTCAGGTGTTCACAACGAGATGCGACGTTTTGGGGCTCCGCCCCTTCCTCAGACGGTTAATAGATGACTGATGGCAGCCTTGGGTGGGGCCCATCTCATTTTGCGATGGGGCCCTTTTAAATTCTAGTTATGCCCTTGATTGAACCTGTATTGCACAAGAACCAGCAATCTAGATAAAAAAGCAATGTTTATTAGATCCTCTGGAAATTCTATCCTACCGAACATATTAAAATATGAGTCTGATACATCCAGCCTGTCCCTATGGGAAATAATCTACAGATGAGCAATTCTAGGTCATAAAGTGATTATTATAATCTCACATTGGAGTACTAAACTTCTAACATATTGTAGCCCCTTTAGTTCACTACAAAAGGAACGCTGCACCAATTAAAAGTAACACTTTATTATAAATCATGCGCCCAGGGCTGGGACAAGGTATTCCGGTGTACTAGGCAAATAAGGCACAAAGTTCCCCCCAAAGGGATAGTTCAGTCCACTCCATGCCTTATTGCACCCCCTTTTCCACCTGGGAAGAAGTGGCGCCCTAGGCGGTCGCCTACCTTCGCCTACCCATCGTCCCGGCCCTGCCTCCACCCAACATGTTTCGCCATCGACGTGGCGTCATCAGGGGTTTAGGGGTTATAGCTGCTGTGTAAGACTAATATTTTAATATGTTAGGTAGGATGGAATTTTTAGAGGCAACATATGGATAAAAAGTATTTACTGTCATACAACCTGTCTGACGAATAGGGATTGTAGAGATGTACACAAGGAGTGAGGCCCAGGAGCTTACAATCTATGAGGAAATAGGGACGATACAAGAGCTAAAAAATGCTTGATTATGACCCGTCACCATCCGTGTGATAGGCGTGTGGAGTTTTGAATTGCCTTTTTGCCCTCCACTAAGCATCTGACTATCACAAGGTATTATGGGAAAAGTGCTGAGAAGCTCAAGGGCCATCTGTTAGATGTAACAAATCCTCAATTTTCTTCTGACTCACTGAATCTTTAAGAAGCAAAAGGGATATTAGCCAAGCCAGTATCATCCATCTGCAGACAGCTGTTTTGGGGTTTTGCCCCTCATCAGTGCAGAGCAGAGCAATACTGACTGGCTGGGTGGGAGGCAATGGGTAGCTGAGAAAGGGGAATATATCTCTTTGGGGAGAGCACCATATAGGCGTTTGGAGTTTTGGATTGCGAATATCCCTATTTGCTCTCTAAAGATTCAGTGAGTTGGAAGCAAATTGAGGATTTGTTACATGCAATAGAGGGTGCTTTAACTTGTCAGCTCCTTTCCCATAATACCTTGTGATATGCAGATGCTTAGTGGAGGGCAAAAAGGCAATTCAAAACTACTCACACCTATATGGTGCTCTCCCCAAGGAGAGATTTTCCCCTTTCTGAGACACTTATTGCCTCCCTCCCATCTAGCCATTATCGCTTTCTCTGCACTGATGAGGGGTAAAACCCCGAAATAGCTGTCTGCAGATGGGTGATACTGGCTTGGCTAATATCCATTTTTGCTCTCTAAGGATTCAGTGAGTCAGAAGCAAATTGAGAATTTGTTACATCCAACATTGGGCACTTGAGCTTCTCAGCTCCTTTCCCATAATACCTTGTGATATGGTAATAATATGGTAATAGATGCTAAACATAGTATAAAACAGTGGTGAACTTTGAGCAAATCTTTAGAAGCAGAATGTTACATTTCTTACAACAGTTTCTCCCCAAACCGCCTCTTGCTGCAGCAAGGCCACAATGTCCCTCCGTGTTTATCTTGCTGGGATTCTGAATGGAGTAAAATCTGTATTACTGCGGATTGAATTATTTAATGACCCCATTTAGCAGATGTTAAATAGCACATTGCCTCCATGGCGCTCTCCAGAGACGTGCATTTCAGGGCTGCTCGTACTTACCATTCTCCTTAGGAGCCGTATCCTATCGCCATGTGTGCTTCGCTGTAATAGATTGCAGGTGAAGAAGAATTGTGAATGACTGCGAAAATGTAACATAATTAAATGTAACTAGAAAGTAGTCAATTTAGAAGAGCGGACTGAGGTCCTGGGGGTTCGTCTGTGTAATGGACCGAGAACAGGTTTGAAATAGACAATTAAAATAAGGCAATGTTTACCGTAATCTGGAAGGGACTGCGCCTCATGACGGGACCAGACGCCGCGGCGGTTTTACTGTGTGTGACGTGCAAAGTCACATCCAGAAGGAAAGGGATCATGAAGGAGCGCTCCTGCACTGGACATGACCACAGTTTGCCTAAAAAAATGGTGGATACCTACAATAGTCTAAATTTTTCGAGTGTTTTTTTTTGTTTTAAGTGTAGGGGTAGGGGAAGGGGCAAGTTCTGTGAGATTAGCCAAGTAAGGATATGAAGAGGGGGCACGGGAGGTTGATCATTGGAGGTCATTCCTTCTCCCTTTCCTGCCTGTGCTACTTCCTGTCAGCAGTTGGAACTTAATCAATTCAACAGATCTGTCAGAACAAACAGGAGAGGGAGGGGGATTATATAACAAGAGCAGCTCATGCAGGAAGCAGGCTTAGGTCCACTCATCATGGCTTGCTCCACTGCTGGGATGTAACAGCTCTGTCAAATAGACTGGAGAGGGAGGGGGATTATGTAGAAATCAGCTCAGGTAGGAATCAGGCTCCACTCTGTCCATTGTAACTTCGCTCCACTGCTGGGATGTGCATCCCCCTACCTGCCTGGGATGAAGAAGTGGCGCCTTAGGTGCTTCCCTACCTGTCATCCCGGCCCTGCCCAATGGCTATACATTACCTTGTGTAGCGAGTATATTTCCCAGAATGCAAATCACCAGAATAAGCTTTGTGCAACAAGGAAATACTGAAAGATTTCAGCTCTGAGGCATGTAGCATTATGAATTCAGCTCTGGAGGGTAACGCTAGTAATATTTTAATTGTAATTCAGAGCTTGTTCATTCTGCCAAATACATAATTATTTCTTCTAGAATGAGGCTTATTTTGATTTATAATTTTTGAGGAAAGAGGAAGAACGGAGACCGAAACACTAGATGGGGAGGAAATCACTTCTGAGCTAAAACATTTATACCCAATGGCTCTGCATTGCTGAGTGTAGAGATGATAGTTCCCAGAATGCAAAGCACCAAAACAAGCTTCATGCATCAAGGAAATACTGAAAGATTTCAGCTCCGAAGTGTGCTGCATTATAAATACAGCTCTGGAGTATAATAATGTTTGTGTTATCTCCAGTGCCAGGGTGCGGTTGGGAGAACATGCTGGGAGTTGCAGCCCAAGGTCGGAGAGCACGAACTTGTAGACTGGAGGTTGAAGCCTTGTTTGTGTCCAGAATTGTCTCGTTCCATTTGAAACAGTCACTTTTTCTCCACAATATTACAGCATCATTTCAGCCAAGACAAATGTAAAGCGATATATAAGTATATAATTGTCTGGATCTATTTCTTCTAGAATGAGGCTTAATTTCATGTATAATTATTGGGAGAACAAGAACAAGCTTTGTGCATCAAGGAAATACTGGAGGGTACTGATAAATTCAGCTCTGGAGGGTAACTCTAGTCATATTTTAATTGTAATTTAGAGCTTGTTCATTCTGCTAAATACATCATTGTCTGGATCTATTTCTTCTAGAATGAGACTTAACTTGATTTATAATTTGTGAGGAAAGAGGAAGTGAGGAGACCGAAACACTAGATGGGGAGGAAATCACTTCTGAGCTAAAACATCTATACCCAATGACTTTACATTGCCAAGTGTAGGGATGATACTTCCCAGAATGCAAATCACCAGAATCAGCTTTGTGCATCATTGAAATACTGAATGATTTCAGCTCTGAAGCGTGCAGAATTATGAATTCTGCTCTGGAGTATAATGATTATTATGTTATCTCCAGTGCCAGGTTGTGGTTGTGAGGACTTGCTGGGAGTTGTAGTCCAAGTTTGGAGAACGCGGCCTCATAGACTGGAGGTTGAAGTCCTGTTTGTGTCCAGAATTGTCTCTCTCCTCCTGGAGCAGTCGCTTTATCGCCACAATATAACCGCGTCAGTTTAGCCAAGACGAATGGAAAGCGATAAACACATTTTATGGATCTGAGAGTGAAACTCCAGTAATATTTTAATTGTAATTTAGAGCCTGTTCATTCTGCTAAATACATAATTGTCTGGATCTATTTCTTCTAGAACAAGGCTTAATTTGATGTATAACTGAAGCAAAATCCCAGGCAGGGCGCCAAATCAGGAGAAGAGGAAGTGCGGAGAGCGAAACACTAGACGGGGAGGAAATCGCTTCCGAGCTACAACATTTATACCCAATGATGAATTCATTTCATTTTTACGTCAGAAAGGCAAATTACCATTTTAATGGAGGGCGCTTTTAATTTTGGCTATTTATGGCTTTCGGCAGCAACACCCGGCTTACACTCAGTCCATCAATTATGGATTCCGCACCATTGCCAGATGAATGTTACTAGACCAGCTGCCCGGCGATGGGTCCCTCATAATATGACCCTTAAAAAAAATTGGCGTTAATACAAATTTATCCTAATTTGTTCGTTCCAACAACAAAAATATTGATGCCGAGAACGAAGCCGCTATTACCGCCGCGCTGACTCCCCCGTTTATCATGCTTTACACTAATGGTTACACTTTGTTTCAAATTGTAGCTAAAGCCGCGGAATTATTTTCCTAATAATATGGAATAATTGTGTTTAATTTATACTCATTGAAAATGAAGATTTATGCTCCAGTCACAGCCAGAGCTGCGTCTACTGTCGGCTACTTATTATCAGTTACCAGCGACAACTTGGAGTCTCTGTCGGCTGCTACGATGATATAGGGCCCCATAACAGTGCCATGGGCCCCCGACATTGTGGGACAGTAAAATGGATTTTAATCCTTGCAAATAGGGCAAAACCATTTTAAATGGAGGGATGGATAGTTGTGTAATCTACCAGAGAGGAGCCAGGAAAATAGATGCAACCCTATACTCTCCCCTCCCCAAGTCTCTCGGGTAAGTGTTACAATTGTGGTCGTGCTTCCCCCACAGTATAACATCTGAAGCGCTGGTAAGGTGACCTCAATTCAGGTGGGAACCTACGCTACATGTTACCTCTCTTGGTGTCTGTTCAGACATCCATATTTCAGGGAAAGAAGATTCCAGCTATGAACCTGATCTGATTAAGAAACCTGTGTAGGTGGGTAGAGTGCACAAACCAAGATGGGGGCAGCCACATCCCCATGCAAACTTATGGTCAGCACATCCATTTTGAAGAATAAATGTACAGGTGTACGCTGGTGTGGCTGCCAAACGCTATGCAAACACAATACAATATCAGCAGCGCTCTATAGGCACTAAAAACGGTCAAAGAGGACATGAGAATTTTTTGGAACAGAATTTCTGCTACTGTGGAAAAAATGCTTTTCCAAAAAAGCATGTCCATGTTTCTCATATGTAAAAGAGAGACATGGACCGCACATCCTTGCTATACGTTGATCAAATGCTTCTCAGCATAATTTTTTACAAAAATGAACAGGAGGTTCTTAGTAGACTTTTTGATCAAAACTTATTTGCCAACTTGCCACTTCACGGCGACCTCTTTAAAGTGGGTCCCTACACTTATGGGAGTAACTTCTTTCTCATAGACAAAAAGGGGTTCTGGCCCATAGAGAGGTCGTGGGAACCAATGGAGAACATCAGTGCCCCTGACCTCATCCGCAGATTTCACCAACGGCAAATGAAGAAGACGAGGGGGTTTAGGGGGGTTCCATCACATTGTCCACCACAATCCCCGCTCTGGAACGTCTATCTCATATCTATCTACCTATCTATTTATTTATCTATCTCATATCTATCTATCTATCTATCTATCTATCTAATATCTATCTATCTAATATCTATCTATCTATCTAATATCTATCTATCTAATATCTATCTATCTATCTATCTATCTATCTATCTCATATCTATCTATCTATCTATCTATCTCATATCTATCTATCTATCTATCTATCCCATATCTATCTATCTATCTATCTATCTCATATCTATCTATCTATCTATCTATCTATCTATCTATCTATCTATCTCATATCTATCTATCTATCTATCTATCTATCTATCTATCTATCTATCTCATATCTATCTATCTATCTATCTATCTATCTATCTATCTATCTAGATATCTATCTATCTATCTATCCATCTATTTCAGATCTATCTATCTATCTATCTATCTATCTATCCCATATCTATCTATCTATCTCATATCTATCTATCTATCTCATATCTATCTATCTCATATCTATCTATCTCATATCTATCTCATATCTATCTATCTCATATCTATCTATCTATCTATCTATCTATCTATCTATCTATCTCATATCTATCTATCTATCTATCTATCCCATATCTATCTCATATCTATCTATCTATCTATCTATCTATCTATCTATCTATCTATCTAGATAAAAGATAAAAAAGGTAGGAGGCGCACAATCGTGAAACAAGTAGAAACAATGAAGTACTAGAAATGCACTCTATGTGCTTACCTGAGAATGTTGTGCAAATATATGGAGGCACAACACTCACAATCGCCTGCAGGGTTTACCGATCCAACCCAGAAGGTGCACGGCAGCCACGGGTTCTCCTAACCCACACTCTCCAATGTAGCGGTGGGAAAAAGCTAAGCCAAAACAAAAACAAAAACAAAACCCGGCGCTCGTGGACAAGCCAGTTATCCTCGAAATGGACAGTTATTTAAACTATGTCTTTTATTGTTTAAAACTGCTAGGGTATATGGTGCCCTGCACAATTAAAAAACAAAGATAGGAAAAGACTTTACGCGTTTCGTGTCTGACCGACACTTCGTCAGAAGTCATAGTCTGTTAGTATGTATGCAAACAATTTAAAAAGACAATTGTTTCCTTATTGGAGGACATAAACGTCAATCAGATACAAAAAGTACGAAAACGAAACAGCACAGAGAGAAACAAACCAATCAGGTGTATCAGAGACACAGCTGAATTGATTGGTTCTCTCCCCGACGGGAAATCAATAGCATGGTATACATTTACACATTCTAAAATAAATATACATTAAAATCTATATTGATTGGTACAATGGATAAATAAAAAACTTTGTATCTACTGTTCTGATTATGATACTAATGTTCGTATGGACACAATATAAAAGCTTTAGTAAACAAATAGACACAAGAACGATCAGGTATCAGTGTCTCTCAGTAAAACAGTTTAGGTGAACAACTCAGCAAATAAAAAGAAGTTACATAGAAGATTATATAAACCAACTGATATAGAAGAGTTAAACAGCTGAATATTATAGAAATGTGTACAGCTATACTATAAACTTAGTTAAATATGAATAGTAAAAAAACGGGGATGCGCGCAATTAGCAGATTTCACACGAAACAGACATAGTATTGTAAAGAGCTACATAACCGTAACGGACTCCAGAATATACCCCTGAAAACCCATCTCCCTGTCTTCCATAGGAGCGAGATACATCTGGCTTGGGCGGTCACCTGGGGAGCTAAATCGCCCAAAAAAAATAGCTAAAAAAGGACTGTATAGACTAAAGGATATATTGGAGAATTAAAAATAGACAGACTACTCCAACGGGAAGTTCTTATTAGAGAGTGTAAAAGCTAAAATGAATCAAATATACTTAAATACCCTAATTTTATATACATTATTAGTTAAGGTATAGTGGTCCAGATGATTATTGGACCAATTCCACTATATCGTTAAGTCCCTTGGGGTATACAGTTTGTAGTCGGAACATCCAAAAGATCTCCCTCCTTTGTAACAATTGGAATTTATTTGTACTGTCTGATGGTACACTGTCAATAGGAGTGATTTTCAGAAGTGAGAAGTCCTGCTTGTGAGCTTCTTTGAAGTGTCGCGCGACACTTTGTTTCAGATCCCCTTTTTTTTACGCTAGCCCTATATCCATTCAATCTAACGTGTAGCGGACAAGTGGTGCGTCCTATATATTGTTTCTGACATGGGCATTCAATCAAATAGATCACATGAGTTTTTACAGGTAAGATGATGTTTAAGCTCATATGTTTCTTTAGTAGTGGAAGATGTTACTTTTTTTGATGTGGTTATACTTTTACAACATAAGCATTTTGGTGTTCCACATGGAAAACTCCCTGACTTCTTAGGAGCTCCTCTGGTATATTGAATTTGTTTTTACCTGACTGGGTGCAATAATACTTTTTATGTTTGGGGCTCTTCTATGAAAACCCATTTGGATTTTTGGGGGAGGATGGGGCCCCAAATGGGGGATCTTTTAAATATAATGTCCCAATTTTTCTGAGGATGTTTTAAATTTTTAAGTAGGATGATTTAATTGTGTAAATGGGGGGAATTTGGTTCGAGTATTTTCTATCTGGGGTTTGTTGGTAGTTTTTTTGTTTTTGGTATTGAACCCCAATTCCTCTTTGTGTTGGGTTCTGCGTTTAAATTGAGCTTTTTGTAACAGACTATGATTTCCCTGACGAAGTGTCGGTCAGACACGAAAGGCGAAAAAAGTTTTTCCAAACTTTGTTTTTTTTAATTGTGCGGGGAAACCATATACCCTAGCGTTTTTAAAAAATTTAAAAGACATAGTTTAAATAAGGGCCTTTTTCGAGGATAACTGGCTTGCCCCACGAGCGGGGGTTTTTTTTTTGGGTTTTTGGCTTATCTATCAAATCTACAACCCTATCAAATCTATCTATCTATTATCTATCTATCAAATTCTATCTATCAAACCATATCAATTTTCCCCAAAAATCTTTTCAATCCTATCTATCCTATATCTATTTTAAAAACCCTATCTATCTATCACTATCAAATCTATCATCTCATATCTATCTTTCTTAAAATCTATCTATCTCAAAATTATTATCATCTATCTATCTATCTATCAATCTAATCTATCTTTTTTTCATCTATCTATCTTATTTTATCTATCAATCTATCTATCTCTTTTCAAATTCATCTATCTATTATCCCCTCAAAATCTATCTATCTATTATCTCATATTTTATCTTTTTTAATCTATCTACTATCTATCTATCTTTTCTATCTTTTATTTTTAAATTATTTTTCCTATCTCATATCTATCTATCTATCTTTTAATCTATCTCATATTATCTATCTATTATCTATTAAAAACTATCTATCTATTTTTTTATCATGCTATATTGCACATAAACATAGTCCAAAAGGTAAATATTTCAATGTACAAAACCCTTTTTCCCTTCAGTTCTCAAAACTTTTTGCGGGTTGGGTTTGCCTTATGGGGGTTTGGCAGAAAATGACGCAGTCAATCCCTAAAAATATTTTAACAGAGGGGTAAAGATTTTTTATTTTTTTCATTCAGGGGGGAGCGGAAAAGAGGGGCCGGGCCATCCCCCTGTGACCGCCGCCCATTTTACCCAAGCCATGGACCAGGGGTTTGGGAGTCATTTTTACTTGTAGGGGAAGGAAGTAATTTATACCCAAGGTATATTATTGGACAATTTAATGATAAAACCCCCGGGGGGGGCCCCGGCCCCCAAGGGAACCCAAAGGGCCTCTTTTGGGACAAAAAAAATAAAGAGGGTCAGAGACCCACTGGAGCCCGACTTTTAAATCTATTTAAAACCCCGAAAACGAAGAATCTAGGTGTAAAAATTTTTTCAGCAAATGAAATCGCTCTAAAACTTTTAAAAAGGGGAGAAAAATTCTTTGTTTTCACTGAGCTGGACTGTAAAAAAAAGGGGAAGAAGCCGTAATCAGGCAAAAAAAGAAGAAATTTTGTTTGCCCCTTGCACCAAAAGCATAAAAAAAATCACTGACCCAAGAAGGGAAAAAGAAAAATCACGGGAAAGGGGGGGAAAAGGGAAAAAGATAGTTTGAAAAGATAGATGGGATAATAGAAAAGATAGTTTTGATAGATAGATATGGGGAATAGATAGATAAATAATAGATAGATAAAAAATAGACAGTAGATAATAAAATGATAGAAAAGAAGATAGAAAAGATAGTAGATAGTGATATGGGATAGAAAAGATGGATAGATAGATAGATAGAATTAAAAAGATATAAAAATTAGACAGATAGTTTAGATAAAATAAAATAGAAAAGTTTTGTAGATAGATAAAATAGGGGGATAGATAGATAGAAAAGATAAAAATAGATTGTTTATGGTTTGGATAGATAGAAAGATAAAATGGGTTAAAAAGATAGTAGATAGATAGTAGATAGATAGAAAAGGGAAAGTAATAGCTCATAAATTAGAAAGGGGGTGATTTTCCCTTTTGATATTGTTCCCCCTCTAGAACCCGGGTGGAGCGGAAAAATTTAAAGTTTTTTCTTTGTTAGAATTTTCCCGCTCTGTTTAGGGGTTTTAAAAAGGACATGAAGATAAATTTCTGTTTAAGGCTCAATTCCAGAAATGGGCCCCCCAAAGGGGATAGAGGAGGGTGCGCTGCTGCACCGCGAGGCTCGGGCAGGGGGGAGGGCCCTCACACGGGGACTTTTCCCCAAAATACCCAGCAGGGAAGGCTGTCGTATTAAAAAGGGGGTCTTGCCCCTGAACGTCTGCTCCCAACCACCCCTGACCTGTAGGAGGGGCAGGGAGCCCACTAAAAATCACCCTAAAAATACAGATGAGGGGAGTTAAACGAAATGTGGTTTCCCGGCCCATCACGGGACGCGGGCCCCCGGGACTGAGGGAGAGGTGCAAATTTCAGACAAAACCCAGAATCCCCAGATCAGTGCTAAACTGGTTCAAATGTTCTAGATGTGATGGGAAGGAGGTTGTCAGGAAGCCTTATGAAGTATAAAATACCTATGGAAGAATATGTCCGAATTTTGTGCTGTGATTAATAATTATTAAACGGTATAAAGTAAAAAAAAAAAAAAAAAATTTAAAAATTCTTGAGTTATCCCAGTATCAATAGAGGGTGGGGTCAGCAGAGGTATCGCATTATCTTTTGGGGGTTTGGGGGGTCACCAAAAGGGTTTATCGCATTATCATTAGGGGGTTTGGGGTTTCAGCAGAGGATCGCTTTTATTTTAAAGGGGGTTTGGGGTCACCCAGGGGTTTTTGGGCTTTAATCATTAGAGGGTGGGGGGGGGCGCAGAGGTTTTTGCTTTTATAAATTAGGGGGTTGGGGTCAGCAAAAGCCCATCTCTTTATCATTAGAGGGTGGGGCCCCAACAGGGGTATTCCATTATCATTAGAGGGGGGGGTTAAACCCAGGAAATCGCATTATCATTAGGGGGGTGGGGGTCAACGGGAGGTATCCCATTACCCATTAGAGGGTGGGGTAAACTGAGGTATCCCATTATCATTAGAGGGTGGGGTCAGCAGAGGTATCCCATTACCCATTAGGGGTGGGGGTCGGGCAAGGTATGGGCCTTTATCTTTTGGGGGTGGGGTTCCAGAGGTATTGCATTTTCTTTAGAGGGGGGGGGTCAGCGGAGTATCCATTATCATTAGGGGTTTGGGGTCACCCTGGGGTTTATCCCATTTCTTTAGGGGGTGGGGTCAGAGGGGTATCCCATTTTCTTTAGGGGGTTGGGGTCACAGGGGGTATCGCATTTATCATTAAGAGGGTGGGGGTCCAGCAGAGGTATCCCTTTATAAATTAGAGGGGGGGGTCGCAAAAGGGTATCCCCTTTTTCTTTTAGGGGGTTTGGGGTTAACGATTTTCCCCCCTTAAATCATTAGGGGGTGGGGGGTCAGCAGAGGTATCGCATTATCATTAGAGGGTGGGGTAAACCCCAGGGGGTATCCCTTTATCTTTTAGAGGGGGGGGGTCAGCAGGGGTATCCCGTTATCTTTTTGGGGGTTTGGGGTCACCCAGAGGTTTTGTTTATCATTAGAGGGGGGGGGTCAGCAAGGTATCCTTTTATCATTAGAGGGGGGGGTCAGCAGGGGGGTTTTGGGCATTATCATTAGGGGGTTGGGGGTCAAAAAAGAGGTCCCCATTATCTTTAGAGGGGGGGGGTCAGCAGGGGTATTTCTATTATCATTAGAGGGGGGGGTTTAAAGCAAGAGGGTACCCCATTATCATTTGCGGGTGGGGTCAGCAGAGGTATTGCATTATCATTAGAGGGTGGGGTCAACAGGGGAAACCCCTTTAAACCCATTAGAGGGTGGGGGTCAGCAGAGGTACCCCATTATCATTGGGAGGGTGGGGCCCCAGCAGGGGAATTCCATTATCTTTTGGGGGTGGGGTCAGCAGATCTTTCTTTATCTTTAAAGAGGGAAAGGCCCGGTTTAGTTTCATTATTGATTGGGGAAATTTTTTCCCTTTGGGGCCTTCAATAAAGACCATTGGCCTATATGGGGTTTTCCTCTAGACTCTACAAAAACCGGTGGGTTCACCCTTTCCCAAGGGCCCAAGTGTTGAAATGAGAACCCACTGTGTGTTTCACGTGGCTGTGACCGTATTTTCTTCTTATTAGATGCAAATCAGCAGAGTCATTGTTTAAACCACTAGGGGACAAGCCCGGGGGTGGCATTTCATCTCATAGACATCGGGAGCAATTTCCTGATTCCCCACTAGAGGAAAAGGTCAGCAAGTCACTGATGATCATTTAAGGAAAAACGTCAGCGGGAGTATCTGTTTAAACACTAGGGGACATGGCAGTGCATCATCTCATAGACATCAGGGCAAAGTCACCCTGTTTTACCACTAGGGGACAAGGTCAGCAGAGTCTATCTGACAAACCACTAGAGGAAAAAGGGGTCAGCAGAGTCTTCTGATGATCATTTAGAGGACAAGGTAGCGGGAGTCCCCCAAAATTGGGACATAAGGAAGAAAGAGTGGGACAATAAACCTTAATCTAGGGGAGTAGGCAGCTTTGGTGTCTGTTTTTCATTAAAGACACCCAGGGTAAACAGAGAAAACTCAGCAGTGCAGTCCCCCTTTTCCCATTAAGGGCCGAGTTGTTGTTTAAATTAATCCCGGGATAAGGTCACAAGTCATCCCATAATATTAGAGGACAGGGGTCAGCGGGAGTCATCTCATCATCTAAAAAAGGGTGTTGGGGGTTCTAAGATTTAAATTTTTTGTTTTAATTAGAAAAGGGGGGTCAGAAAAATCTATATACGGGTCTTTTTTTTTTGGGGGGGGGGGGTGGGGGGGGGGGCCAGAGAGGGGGGGGGGGGGGGGGCAAAAAGGGAAGTCCTCTAATTTCAGGGAGGGGAAAAGAGGGCCCACAGTATCTGGCAATTACTCGAAACGCAGAGTCAGCGGGGTTATTTTTTAGAGGGGTGTGATCATAAAAAATTAGGTCTCTGGACAGGGTCGGCAGAGCCCTCTCGTTCTAAAAAAGGGGTTTTTGTTCATAAAGCTATCTTTTGTGGTCATAGAGTAAAGCCCAGCAGCTCTGTTAAATAAACATTAGAGGGAGGGTCCCGCAAAGGTTCTACCCTCCTTGTTTTTTCTCCCTGTTTTAAGGTTTAAAAACTGCTAATGGACAGAAACATTTTCTTTTAAAAACCCAAAATTCCTGGGAAAATTTTTTTTTAAAAACTATTTGTCAGTTCTATGCAATTTAAAATTTCTTTCAAATTTCGCCTTGCTTTTAGGGTGGGGGAGAGGGAAATTCTGTTGGCAAAAGCAAAAACCTCCCCTTTACTTTTAGCTGCTTCGTATCTCTATAAAAGTCTCAATTACCAATAGTAAAAAAGAATGGGGAAAAAAGGTATTCCATGGTGTTCGCAATTCCCAAAAGTTTTTTAAAAAGGTAACTTTATCACCTGTTGGATATAAACGCGTGAAAATTTCCCTTTTTTTGCATTTTCTATTGCTGTTTCCCCGACACAAGTTCTTTATGTTTCCCGAGTTTAAAAAATCGGCCCCCGCACCGGATTCCACGCAAAAAACTTGGGTGAGTTTTTTGCCAATACTCAAAGATTGAGGGTTTTGCATCCTTTTAAAACCAAAATTTTTTTTTTTATTTTAAACGTTTTATGATATGTACTTCACCAGGAAAACAAACACTCTTTTCTTGTTTTTTTTTTCTTAAAATTTTTCTTTTCCAAAATAGTAGTAAGGACATAATTTTTTGTTTCTATTGTTCTTCCTTGGGGATAGAAAGATTAGACTAGATCAAAGCAATACATGACAGGAAAAAAAAGGGCCTCTTTTTTTTGCATTATTTTTATTTAAACTTATCCCGGAAATTGCTGATTCTGGGGAAATCCCCTAGAAAACAAATGAAGAAAAAGCTCTCCCCTTCCCCCAAAACCCCCTAGAAAAATAAAAAACACAGCGCTCCCCCCTTTTCTTGGAAATCCCCCTAGAAGAAAATTTTAGAACACAGGGGCTCCCCTGTACTGGGAAAATCCCCTAGAACAGGGAAAAGAACCCCAAACGCTCCCTTTAATGGGAAAACCCCATAGAACAGAAGGAGAACACAGCACCCCTTTCCCGTACTTTGGGAACTCCCATAGAATAGAAGGAGAAAAAAGCGCTCCCCTGTACTGGGTATAAAATAGAACAGAAAGGAGAAACACAGCGTTTCCCCCGTACTGGGAAAAACCCCTAGAAAAAAAAAAAGGGGAAAACCCGTTTCTTCCCCCGTAATGGGAAATCCCATAGAATAGAAGGAGAACACAAACGGGTCCCCCTGTACTGGGAACTTCCTAGAGGGAATGAGAAGGGAACCAAAAGCGCTCCCCTTTTTCTGGGGAAATCCCATAGAGGGGAATGGGAGAACACAGGGGCTTTTCCCCTTGTTTGGAAAATCCATAGAGGGGAATGGTGAACACAGCGCTCCCCGTACTGTAAAATCCCCTAGGGAAAAATGGAGAACACAGCGCTCCCCCGTACCGGGAATCCAAAAGAAAAGAAAAGGAGAACACGCGGCTCCCCTGTAAATGGGAACTTTCCCCTAAGGGAGAATGGAGAACCAACCGGCTCCCCTTTCCGGGAACTCCCATTTGAAAAATGGAGAACCCCAGCGCTCCCCTTTTAAATGGGGAAATCCCTAGAACCCGAATGGAGAACACAGCCTTTTCCTTTTATGGGAACTCCATAGAATCAGAATGGGAAACTCGTGTCAAAAAGTGAACTGTGGATTTCCGGACCCTCACTCCCGTCATAGGGGGCTAGTCCCAGAGTTTGGGAAACCCGCACCCATCAGATTTTATGGAGAATTCCCTTTAAATTTTCCATCAAAGTTTATGTTGTTTAATCTCCCCTTTTAAGTTTTTAAAAAACATGACATTAAAAATTAAACGTTTTCACCCAAACCCGAAGGATGTGGGCAACAGTTTAAAAGTTAACCCTCCCAAAATTCCATGATTCTTAAATTTTTCTCACAACAAACCCATAAAGGGGGTTTTAAAATTGTTCATTCCTGAGCTTCCTTGGGTTTTGAATAGGGGTGTAGAACTTTACTTTACACATAATCCACTTTTGGACAAAGGGTTTAAAAAAGGGATGGAAAACAGCAAGGGAAAAATTGGGCTTTAAAGTTTATTTTACGTAGTAAGTCTTTTCAGCATGACGCTGTGCCCGGTAACCCCCCTCCCCGGCTGATACCGTCCCCCGATGACGGGTTCCCGGTTTAAAAAGGGTCCCATCATGGTTTGGAATCAGTTTATTAGCTTTTTCCCCCCTTTTGAAGCGGGGTTTGGGAGCGCCCGTCACTTATTTTTTTTTCAAATTTTTTACAAAGTACAGGAAACAAAACAAAAAAAACTTGAGAAATTTTTTACTTTTTTTCTTTTTTGGGAAATGGGAGAAGCTTCTTCGCGTCTTCCCTTATGAAAACCAAATTTTTAAAAACATCTGCCTGAATTTTGGCATCTGGGCTCTGGACCGAAATTTGCGCTAAAGTAAAATGGGTTTAGTGTGGCAAGGTTTCCCATCCCCTCTTTATTTTTACCGAGAAGCCCCTGGGGAATTATCCCGTCAAATCACTTCCCCTCTGGGGCCGGCGCTGAAAAGTCCCTGACTTTCCGAGAAAATCTCCGGGGGGCACCCGGGGGCCCCCACTTTTTCCCGGGGCATCACATTAGATTTAAAAGGAATGAAAAAATTTTTTCTACAATTTTGGGAAACATTAAATACGTGATAAATTAACATTTTACTTCATGTTTCAAAAAGACAATGCAATTGGAAGGAATATTTTTATGAAAAACAATATTCCAGAAAAAAGTAATCTTTTTTTAGAATTTTTGCCAATTTTTTTTTTTTTATTTCCCGGGCAGCTCGGGAAATTTAAAAAAAATTAAAATAAAAAAATTTGTGCACTTTTTAGCTATGAAAAGGGGAAATTTTTTTGTAGGGAAAAGGCCCAGCTAATTTCACCTTAAATTTCTCCTGTGCTTATCTCTTTGTAGCCTCTTTAAACAATATTTGAAAATACATAATGATTGTTCTATTTTTTCTCTCCAAAAGGGTTAGGAAAATTTAAAATGACCTAAGAAAATGCATAAAAAGGAAAATGGGGTCCCCCTTTTTTTTTGCCCCTGGGAGGGGGGTTTCCCTTCACCCCTTTATCGGGAAATTGCTGAAAATATTTATACTTCTAAACCCAAAAAAAACATAAAGAAATTTCCCTCACTCCTGTGCTATCTGAGCTCACAGAGGGGAAATAAATGAAAAATATATAAAAAACACCCAACCAACCTAAGAAAGTATATAAAATATAAAAGTCCCCACCGTCCCTTGTAAATACTTAAAAACCCAAAAATGTTGCTGGTTGGGTCCCTTTGAAGGGAACTTATTACTGTCATGGACCCATTTTTTCCCCTTCTCCCCCCAACTGGGTGAATAAACCCAATAAAGGGGGTTTTCTCGCCAAAATGATTGGCTTTTATTATGTGGGGACAAGAAAATTTGAGACTTTTTGAAATATTTTGCTTTGTTGAATTTTTTTTTGGGTCAGGAGAAAAAGAAGAGTTTGCTCCTCTTGGGAGCAAAAAGGGTTTTTCTTGTCACGCCCATCTCTCCCCATCTCTCGCTGCTCCCCTTTTAATTTTTAAGCTGTCTTGAGTCATTCCCCTCTTACCTTTGGTGAGTTCCCCCCGAAAGAAAAATTATCTCTAGTACTGTGCTTTGAAAGCCTCTCATTTAGCTAAAGTAAAAACCTCTTTAGGTTTCAGCAGCCTGAAAATTGCACTTTAAAAATTTCTTGCAATCATTTCCCTGTAACAGGAATAGTAGGGACAGTAGAGCTGATGTGTTAATCACTGCTATAGACCCGCCTACTGCCTAACTGGAACTGTGATGCTAAAGCTGATTATGGCTGTGAATCTGCATGGTGAGAAAACCTCTTTAAGGTGTTAAAATTTTTGGAAAAAAGCTTTTTGGAGGGGGGGGTGAAAAGGGGGGGATTGTACCCTAATCGTCATACTGTTTTTATACTGGTTTTTTATCCAAGGGCAGCTTTTTTTCACCCATTTATTTTCCCCTTTCGTAGTGGAATGATGTGGAGCTTTGCTCATTATTTTATCTGCCCCGTTATATTTTCCCCCAAAAAGTAGCACAGGGGTTTTTTTGCCTCCTACTGGGTTCAGTCAAAAGTCCCCCAGGGGAGCCGAAAGAATGGCCGCTTTTTTTGGTTTTCAAAAAGTGGAAAAAAAACAAAAAAATTTTTTTTTGCGAAAATTGAAAGCACAAAGTAAAGAAACTAGAGAACATAATGAAAACCTCACATATTTGGTATCAAACTGCAGAATCCAGAAAACACTTATTTATAACGAATAGTGAGCACTGTAAAGCGGAAAAAGTGCCCGGATAAATTTAATTTTGGGCTATTTCAGAGAATTTGTGAGTGCAGCTCTGGAGGTTTTTAAAAAGGATTTTTAACTCGGGGTCAGTACAGGAAAAGTAATGTTGTACCCTTGACTGCAAACCAGCAGGGAAAATTTTGGGGCAGCCTTTGGGGGAAAAAATACAGGGGGGTAAAATCAGGATCAGTAAAGGGAAAAATAATTTTATGTAAAGTGGGCCCGCAAACCCGCGAATATTTAGTGCCCGCTCTGGAGGATAATACGGATGTAAAACCAAAGGTCAGTACAGGATAAGGAACGTTTTGTACCCGTGGCCCGCACCAAACCCGAAAAACTGAGCGAGCTTGGGTTTTTATTCGGATGTGACTCAGGTTCAAATAAAAAGGATTTTAATTTTGACAGTGACTACAAAAAGCAGAATAAATGAGCGGGGCTTGGGGATAATACGGATGCATCCAGGATCAGTACAGGTAAAATAATGTTTGTACAGTGACCCGCACCAGCGAATAGTGAAGGGGCCAAACTCTGGAGGGTAATACGGATGTAACTCCCGGATCAGTACAGGATAAGGTTTAAGTATGTACATTTACTGCACCAGCAGAATAGTGAGCCACTCTGGAGTATAATACAAAGGGGGTAAATCAGGTCAGTGCAGGTTTAACTGAATGACTACCTATTCTCTAGCTGTGATGGGGTCGTGTGGGGCCTTATTACCCGCTTTCCCCGGCGGTATAGGGAGCTTATAGGGGTCTTTGCGTTACATGGTTTGGGGGCTGCTTTAAAAATCACTTTTAAGATATGTTTGCAGGGCCGGAGCTGGCCCCCATCTTTTAGAAAAAAGGAATACAATGTTACAACAAAGTGGCGCCAAACAGCATTTTATTAAACCCCCCAAAAATATTGTAAGCGAGTGCAGCGACCGCCGCAGAATGGCAGTTTTCCCCTTTTGTTCCATGAAAAATTTTAAAAATAGGAAATGTGATTAAAGCTGTGCTTCCCGGGGAGAAACAAGCGGGGATTTTTCCAAAGGGGGAAGATTGCAGGGGCTGTTCAAGAAGGTTAGGGAAATTTTTTTTGTTTTCCGTCCGGGAGGCGGGATTTTTGCGTCTTTTCCAAACTCCGAGAAGACTTTTAATTTAATTTGAGATTGTTCGATGGAAATGCAGCAAGTGAGGCGGCTTAGCTACTGCCCCTCGTGTTAAACTTCACTGTTTTGATATTCCCTTCATTACTTTATTTTATCCTGGTCCAGGACACAGTTCTGTTATATGGTTAATTCGGGTGTTTTATTGTCTGTTTCCCGGAAAAGGGGGGGGATTTATAGAGGGCTGAATTTCCGGGTAAAAAATAATTTCTGCTGCCACTTAAAACCAAGGGTTTTAAAAAGACCTATGAAGCCCCAATAAAACAATTTATATAGTAACCAGGGAATTATGCAAAAGGGGGCCAAAAAATACTAAGAACAGTGTCCAACAAATGTGCAGTGGGACAGGGTAATTGGGCCCTTAAAGAGGCCCCAGGGTTTTACCAAAATTGTGTCCCCGTAATATACAATGCCCAGATAATTTGTCTCTCAAAGAGGCCAATTTTAATACCTTCAAAGTCCCCATAATATCAAAAGGCCACCTTAAAAACTACCATACAGTGTCCCATAATATGCAAAGAGGTCAAATTTAAAACTACCATACAGTGTCCCGTAATATGCAGTGCCCCGATAAAATTTCCCCCCCAAAGAGGCCACATAATTCTACCATTTTTGTGTCCAAAGTAAAAAGCGTGCCCAGATAATGTCCCCCCAAAGAGGGGCCCCAAAAATAAATACCATTTTTGCGTTCAGATAATATGCCCGAATCCCGGGAATAACCTTTAAAGGCCCACAAAATGCAGCTTTTTGGTGCCCCCGACAATACAGTAACCCCACAGAAGTAAGTAAAAAAACCCCCCACCAACATTTGTGGTCAAGGGATGGAGGCAAGAGGGACAGATACATGGGATAGACAGGAACTGCTTCCTGAATAGGCTAAAGGCACTATGGATCTGGTAGGGATGTCAGGGGAAAGCTGTGTAATATAGGTCCAGCACTTGGCAATTATCCATCTGGCCCTTTAAATTTCACAGAGCTTACACGCGCATGCCCCAAGGAGCTGGGACGCATGCACCGCCCAGCAGAGACAGTGCAGGGAGTGAGGAGAGGTGAGTAACTGCAGCCGGAACCTGGACTGCGAGTGCGCCCGTGATCTGACGTAGGGGTTGCGGCACCACTCACTGACTCCACAGAAGGGGTGACACGGGAAAGGGAGCAAACATAACATCTGTCAGTGCTCAGACCATACACTACACACTGCATCACATAGGTCTGCATGGCTGTCGTCCCAGAAGGAAGTCTCTTCTAAAGATGAATTCAAAGAAAGCCTGCAAACAGTTTGCTGAAGACAAGTAGACTAAGGACATGGATTGCTGGAACCACGTCCTGTGACTGATAAGAGCAAAAGAAACTTAATGGCTTCAGATGGTCTCAAGTGTGTGTGGCGGCAACCAGGGGAGGACTGGTGTCTGCCTACAGTCAGGCATGGTGGTGGGAGTGTCTTGGTTTGGGGCTGCATGAGTGCTGCCGGCTGTGGGGAGCTACAGTTCTTTGAGGAAACCATGAATGCAGCATCTACTGGACCCTTTAAGCACAAATTGTTCATTTTCACTTAGGGGTGTACTCACTTTTGTTTCCAGCGCTTTAGACGTTGATGTCTGTATTGAGTTATTTTGAGGGCTCCAAACTTACACTGTAATACAAGCCGGGCACTGACTACTTTATATTGTATCGAAGTCTCAGATCCTGTTGTCCCAGGAGAAAATATAATACAATATTTACAAAAATGTGAGGGGTGTACTGACTTTTGTGAGATACTTTATTCAGTATCCAGGTAATACTCCCTAAAATGGCCCACATCATGCGGCGATATGAGTCACACAGCTCTGGAGGATAATATAGGATAAGTAATGTATGTACAGTGACTGCACCAGCAGAATAGTGAGTGCAGCTCTGGAGGATAATACAGGATGTAACTCAGGATCAATACAGGATAAGTAATGTATTTTACAGTGACTGCACCGCAAATAGTAGATGCAGCTCTGGAGATAAGACAGGATGTAACTCAGGATCAATACAGATCAGTACTGTATTACACAGTACTGCACCACAGAATATAAGCGCAGCTCTGGAGGCTAATACAGATTAACTCAGGATCAATACAGATAAGGTAATGCATGTACACAGTGACTGTCACCAACAGAATAGTGAGAGCAGCTCTGGAGGATAATACAGGATTAACTCTGGAACGGTACAGGATAAGTAAATGTATTCCAGTGAACTGCACCATCAGAATATGAGTGCAGCTCTGGAGGTAATACAGGATGTAACGCAGGATCATACAGGAAGTAATGTATTGTACAGTGACTGCACCACAGAATAGTTAGTGGGAGCTTTTGGGGATAATTTCAGGATTTTAACTCAGGATCAGTTTCAGGATAAGGGAAAAATTGGGGGACAGTGGGTTTCACCCGCAGAATATGGTGCAGCTTTTTTGGGGATATACAGGATGTAACTCAGGATCGACAGGATAAGAAAGTATGTAACCCGTGACTGCACCAAAAGAAAAGTGGTTTCAGCTCTGGAGGGTAATTTCAGGGATGTAAAACCGGATCGTACAGGATAAGTAATGTATGTACGTGCTGCCCAGCCCTAATTTGTGAGGCAGCTTGGAGGATAATACAGGATGTAACTCAGGATCAGTACGGTAAGTAATGGGGTTGTAAACAGTGACTGCACCGTAATAGTGGTGCAGTCTGGAGGGGTAAATTTCAGGATGTAATCAGGATCGTACGGGGTAAGTAATGGAAAGTACACAGTGGGCTGCCCAGCAGGAATAGTGAGTGCGCTTGGAGGATTTTAATTTCGGATGTAAAATCAGGAAACAGTTTAGGACCGGGAATGTATGTACGTGACTGCACCAAGAAAAATTGTGAGTGCAGGGTCTGGAGGAAAAAGGATGTAACTCAGGATCAGTACAGCATAAGCTGAATGATTACCTATTCTCTAGCTGTGATGTGCCTATATTACCCAGCTTTCCCCGGGCGGTTTGGGAAAAAAATATAGGGTTTTTATTGCGTTACCCTGGTTTTTTGGCTGCTAAAAAAAAAAAAAAAAAAAAAAAAAAAAAAAAAAAAAAAAAAAAAAAAAAAAACACTATGAGAAAAAGTTTGCAAAGGGGCCCGGGGCTCGTTTCGATCTTCTGGGAAGCCCGGGGAAAAATGTTAAACATGTGGCGCCCTCAGCTTTATTATTCCCAAACCCTTTTGTAAGGAATGCAGCGGGCCCCGCAGGATGAGCGATTTTCCATTCTGTGTCCATGAAGAATGACAATAGGACTGTGATAATGCTGCAGCTTCAGGGAGCAGAACAGAGCGAGATTTCCAAGGCGGAAGATTGCAGGGGCTGTGTCAAGAAGGTTAGGAATTGTTTTTGTTGCCGCCCGGGAGGCGAGATTTAGACGTCTTTACCAAACTCCAAGAAGACTTCATAAATTGAGATTGTTCGATGGAATATGCAGCAAGTGAGGCGGCTGAGCTACTGCACTCGTGTAATCTTCACTGATTAGATATTCCCTTCATTCGCTTTATTGATCCTGGTCCAGGACACAGTTCTGTTATATGGTTGCATGCGGTGTTTTATTGTCTGTTCCTAGGAAAGCTGGGTGGGATTTATAGAGACTGAATTACTGGGTAGTAATAATACTGCTGCCACATAGTACCAAGATTAAACAGACCTATGAAGCCCACATAATACAATCATATAGTAACCAGTGAATATGCAAAGAGGCCACATAATACTAAGATACAGTGTCCACGTAATGTGCAGTGCACAGATAATAGTCCCTTAAAGAGGCCACATGATACTACCATACAGTGTCCACATAATATGCAAAGAGGCCACATAATACTACCATACAGTGTCCACCCTTTAAAATGCAAAGAGGCCACATAATACTACAATACAGTGTCCACATAACATGCAAAGAGGCCACATAATACTACCATACAGTGTCCACATAATATGCAAAGAGGCCACATAATACTACCATATAGCGTTCAGATAATATGCAGAATCCAGGTAATAACCTCTTAAAGAGCCCACATAATGCAGCATTATGGTGCCAGACAATACAGTACCTCACAGAAGTAAGTACACCCCTCACAACATTTGTGGTCAAGGGATGGAGGCAAGAGGGACAGATACATGGAATAGACAGGAACTGCTTCCTGAATAGGCTAAAGGCACTATGGATCTGGTAGGGATGTCAGGGTAATATAGGTCCAGCACTTGGCAATTATCCATCTGGCCCTTTAAATTTCACAGAGCTTACACGCGCATGCCCCAAGGAGCTGGGACGCATGCACCGCCCAGCAGAGACAGTGCAGGGAGTGAGGAGAGGTGAGTAACTGCAGCCGGAACCTGGACTGCGAGTGCGCCCGTGATCTGACGTAGGGGTTGCGGCACCACTCACTGACTCCACAGAAGGGGTGACACGGGAAAGGGAGCAAACATAACATCTGTCAGTGCTCAGACCATACACTACACACTGCATCGGTCTGCATGGCTGTCGTCCCAGAAGGAAGTCTCTTCTAAAGATGATGCAAAAGAAAGCCTGCAAACAGTTTGCTGAAGACAAGTAGACTAAGGACATGCATTGTTGGATCCACGTCCTGTGTCTGATGAGAGCAATAGAATCTTAATGGCTTCAGATGGTCTTAAGTGTGTGTGGCGGCAACCAGGGGAGGACTGGTGTCTGCCTACAGTCAGGCATGGTGGTGGGAGTGTCTTGGTTTGGGGCTGCATGAGTGCTGCCGGCTGTGGGGAGCTACAGTTTATTCAGGAAACCATGAATGCAGCATCTACTGGACCCTTTAAGCACAAATTGTTCATTTTCACTTAGGGGTGTACTCACTTTTGTTTCCAGCGGTTTAGACATTGATGTCTGTATTGAGTTATTTTGAGGGCTCCAAACTTGCACTGTAATAAAAGCCGGGCACTGACTACTTTATATTGTATCGAAGTCTCAGATCCTCAGTGTTGTCCCAGGAGAAAATATAATACAATATTTACAAAAATGTGAGGGGTGTACTGACTTTTGTGAGATACTTTATTCAGTATCCAGGTAATACTCCCTAAAATGGCCCCCAAACCAAAAGCGCGTTATGATCACCCAACAAACCCCTGGAGGAAAAATTTTTAGGATAAATAAAAGATTTTCAGTGCTGCACCAGCGAATATGGTGCAGTCTGGGGGTAATCAGGTTTAACTAGGTCAGTACGGATAAAATGTAGGGACAGTGATGCAAAGCAAATTTTTGTGCACTCGCATTATATACGGATGTAAATCGGATCAGTACAGGTAAAAATGAATTTTACCAGGCTCACCAGCAAATGTGATGCAGCTCTGGGGGATAAAAAGGAGTAATCAGGGTCATACAGATAATAAGTTGTCGGGCTCCCGCAAAAAGTGGGGGCGGCCCTTTGGGTTTTCGGGGTAACTGGATAGGTAGGGTTTTTGTTTTTAATTTTGCACCACAGTAGGGGTGGCTCTGGGGGTAATACAGGATATAAACCGGGATCGGATTAATGTATTACACTGTTTCCCAGCAGAAAAGTGTTTTCATGGGTTGAGGGGTTAACCAGGAATACAGGTAAGTAATGTATGTAACGGGCTGCCCCCGCAAATGTGGTGCGCTCCCGGGGAAAAAAGGAGGCAACTCAGGATCGGGATGGGATAAGTATGATGTACAGTGACTGCCCCAGCGAAAGTGAGTGCAGCTCTGCAGGATAATCAGGATATAACTCGGGACATACGGGAAAATAAGTTGTCATTACTGCCCAGCAAATAGTGAGTGCGCTCTGGATATAATACGGGAATAACTCAGGATCAGTACGGGATAAGTAATGTATTAGACAATACTGCACCGAAATAGGGGTTGAGCTCTGGAGGAAATACAGGATGTAATCAGGATTATAGGATAAGTAATGTAGTACAGTGACTGCCCCAGCAGAATAGTGAGTGCAGCCCGGATATAATACAAGATTAACTCAGGATCAGAAAGGGGTAAAATAATTTGTGGAAAATAAACTCCCACAGAATAGGGGCGCAGCTTTGGAGTTCATCAGGAGGTAACCGGGTTTTTGGGTGGATAAAAATTATGTACAGTGACGCACCAGCAAATGTAACCAGCCGGGGGGAAATACAGGATGAAACCAGGATCATTAAGGATAAGTAATGTATGTACACAGTGCTGCTCAAAAATAGTGAGTGCGGCTCGGGAGGAAATACAGGAGTAACTCGTTCAGAAACGGGTAATAATGTTTCAGTGACTGCACCAGCAAATAGGAGTGCGCTCGGAGGATAATACAGGTGTAACTCGTATCAGTACAGGATAAGTAATGATTATAGTGACTGCCCAGCAGAAAAGTGAGGAAATTCGGAAAAAAAAAGTAGCTCAAAAATGATAGATGAGTGAATAACGTAGTGTGAGATGTAATGTTTGTTAAAAACCTGAAATGACGCCTTGATTTTTTTTTGTAAAGGTAAGAGGAAAATTTACTTTAAAAAACCATAAAATTTTAAGAAAAGGAAAGATTTTTTAGGTTTGGACCTTTAAAACGAGGATTTCCCATGTAGGGGAAAAAAAAATAAATCACAGCGACCCATTTCAAAAGCTTCTCTAATTTTTTCTTCCAAATTTGGAAGCCCCTCAGGCATTTTCACATAAAAAAGGGGGAAGAATTCATTTCCTAAAAGGAATTTCCTTCAATTTGTTTCATTTTCCATTTGCTAAGTTAAATGATTTTTCTGTAGGAAATGGCAATCAACGTGTTAGCCCAAAGCACCTTTTGAGGCGCTCTCGTCTTCTGCGCTCGTACATAATATCGGACTCCCCGAGAATTCATTTTTCTTTATGTTAAAAAGAAATAAAAAAAAAAACCTCCACAATGAATGAAGTTGAAGCTGCGACGTCTCGACGCGCTCAGTACAATGCGAGGTAAAGCTTGGGGCCCGCCGCCTCGAACGCCAGACCCTCTGATAAAGGGGCCTATCATTCAGCGGTAACTGACAAAGTTTTTTATTTTTCTTCATGAAATTTAAAGGATTTTTTCGCAGGGAAAAAAACTGAGAAGACGAGATCTTAAACAGAGCGCCGCTCGCCCGCCCCCCATAAACGGCCCATCCCTCGAAATGACTTTAAAACTTTCATATCTTGGTTCTTTAAAAAGGGTTTTGCGCACGCTCAGGAAAAAGCTCCCCTTGTATAATTCTTTTTACAATTAAAAAGACAAGAAAACTTGAAACTGTTTTTCCTAAGAAACATCAGAAGAACACAAATGCGAGAGCCCCCTCCATGATGAGGACCATGAGAGAGCCTCCTCCCAGTGAAAAAAAAGGAGGTTAATTAGGAGGTTGGGGTTCCCCCGGGAGACCGTAGATTTGTGGGGAAAAGGGAGATTCCCCAAAAACCCCCCCGGAAAGAAAGGGGTTTTTTAAAAGGGGCCCCGGGGGGAAAAAAAAAAGGGCCCAAACCCCCCAATCCAAATGGAGACCCTCCCCCCGTGTTTTAAAAAAGGGGGAGAAAATTAGGAAACCTTTTGGGCCCCTTCCCCCCTTTTTTTAAACATCGAGGTCCCCCGGGGAAAACCTTTTTAAGGCCCCCCCATATGAGGCCGGGGGCCCCTTCCCCCGGGTGGGCCATTGGGGGCCCCTCCCGGTTTATTTTTAGATTTGGGAAGGGGACCCAAGAAATTTCCCAAAGCCCCCCCCAGGATGAAAAGGCAGGCCCCCCCCAGGAGGAACGTCGAAAAGCCCCTCCCTAGGAAGGGAAAATTTAGGGGCCATCAAAATTTTTTTGGGATGGGCAGGAAATTTTTTATTGAAAAAAAACAATTTTTTGTTGAAAAAAGTTTCCCATATGGGGGGTTAATCCCCCCTTTTTGGGGAAGTTTTCCCCTTTTTTTTGGGTGTTTTTGGGGTTTGGGCCTGAACTCCCTCCCTGTGGGGGGGGGGCCTTCCCCTTTTTAAAAAACCCCCCCCAAAAAAATTTTTTTAAAACCCCTCCCATTGGGGGGCCGGGCCCCCGGGGGGCCATGGGGAATTTTTTTTTGGGTTTTTAATTTTTATGGACCGTATAATACCTCCATGTAGACTCAGTCGAGGTCTCTGCGTGGTGAATAACGTCAGGTCGTGTGAGTAATGCGAAGTGTTGTAGAACCATGCAATGCCTCCTGCCTGATGATCATGGTAAGCTCGATAAGTAGCAGTGGAGATTTTCTTTAACCTAACCTTAATAATACCTCTAAGGAAATGGAAAGACTTCTTTATGGTTCTGGATCCTTCCCCATATGAGACTGGAGAGCTTCCTCATGATAGGAGGGAATCAATGATAACATGCGAACTCCCATTGATCACAGTGAAGCTTCATTAATCATAGCTTTTTCCAATTGAGAGCCATGCAGAGACATTTTCACATATAAACAGTGGATGAATACATTTCCTATAACAGGTGATTCGTAAATCCTTTACATTTTCCATTTGCTAAGTTAAAGACTTTCAGTGATGAGGACATGTGCAGCCTTACAAGTGATATCGACCAAAGAACCGTTTTATGAGGCCTTCGTCCTTTCCATGTTATAAATCGGCGCCTTATATGAGAAGTACTTCAGCTTGATGTTAGAGAAGTGCAAAAAACCTCAAGGATAGATTCGAATGTAAGTTGAAAGCTGCGAGTCTCCCGCCAGTATGAGGAAAGTTTTGGCCAGCCGCTCTCGTGATGAGACCAGTAGGCCCTGTGATAAGGCAGCAGTCCATTAGGAGTAACAACCTACAGAAACCGTTACCTTATGTTACCATGAAATCTCAATGAGGATTGTCGCAGGGAGTATCACTGAGAAGACCGAAAACCTATAAACAGAGCCGCCGTCCGCGCCGCCGCCGCCACATAAGACGGCCCAGTCCCTCGAAATGACTTTAAGACTTTCATCCATCTTGGTTACTTAAAGGGTTCGCGCAGCAGCTCAGGAACAGCTCCCTCTTGTATCTCTAGAATCTCATATTGAAGATGAAATAATTCTTTATTACAATGTAACAAAGACAAGAAATTTGAAACTGTTCTGCTCTGAAAAATTCAGAAGAGGCCTCAAAGTGCGAGAGACTCCTCCCAGTGAAGAGGACCAGTGCGATAGCCTCCTCCCAGTGATGATGACCAGTGCGAGAGTCTCCTCCCAGTGATAAGGACCAGTGCAAGAGCCTCCCAGTGATGAGGACCAGTGCGAGAACCTCCTCCCAGTGATGAGGACCAGTGCGAAAGCCTCCTCCCAGTGATGAGGACCAGTGCGAGAGCCTCCTCCCAGTGATGAGGACCAGTGCGAGAGCCTCCTCCCAGTGATGAGGACCAGTGCGAGAGCCTCCTCCCAGTGATGAGGACCAGTGTGAGAGCCTCCTCCCAGTGATGAGGACCAGTGCGAGAGCCTCCTCCCAGTGATGAGGACCAGTGTGGAAGCTCCTCCCAGTGATGAGGACCAGTGTGAGAGTCTCCTCCCAGTGATGAGGACCAGTGCGAGAGCCTCCTCCCAGTGATGAGGACCAGTGCGAGAGCCTCTCCTCCCAGTGATGAGGACCAGTGCGAGAGCCTCCCCCAGTGATGAGGACCAATGTGAGAGCCTCCTCCCAGTGATGAGGACTGGTGTGAGAGCCCTCTCCCAGTGATGAGGACCAGTGCGAGAGCCTCCTCCCAGTGATGAGGACCAGTGCGAGAGCCTCCTCCCAGTGATGAGGACCAGTGCGAGAGCCTCCTCCCAGTGATGAGGACCAGTGCGAGAGCCTCCTCCCAGTGATGAGGACCAGTGCGAGAGCCTCCTCCCAGTGATGAGGACCAGTGCGAGAGCCTCCTCCCAGTGATGAGGACCAGTGTGAGAGCCTCCTCCCAGTGATGAGGACCAGTGCGAGAGTCTCCTCCCAGTGATGAGGACCAGTGCGAGAGCCTCCTCCCAGTGATGAGGACCAGTGCGAGAGCCTCCTCCCAGTGATGAGGACCAGTGCGAGAGCCTCCTCCCAGTGATGAGGACCAGTGCGAGAAGCATCTCCCAGTGATGCGGACCAGTGCGGGAACCCTCTCCCAGTGATGAGGACCAGTGCGAGAGCCTCCTCCCAGTGATGAGGACCAGTGCGAGAGCCTTCACCCCAGTGATGAGGACCAGTGCGAGAGCCTCCTCCCAGTGATGAGGACCAGTGCGAAGAACCTCTCTCCATGTGATGATGGACCCAGTGCAGGGCCTCACCTCCCAGTGATGAGGACCAGGTTGTGAGAAGGCCTCCTCCCAGTGATGAGGCCCAGTGCGAGAGCCTCCTCCCAGTGTGATGAGAACCAGGCGAAGGAGCCTCCTCCCGGTGATGAGGACCGTGGAGAGCCTCCGCCCAGTGATGAGACCAGTGCGAGAGCCGTCCCCCCGTGATGAGGACCAGTGCGAGAGACTCCTTCCCAGTGATGCAGGACCAGTGTTGAGACCTCCTCCCCAGTGATGGGGACCAGTGCGAGACGCTCCCTCCCAGTGATGAGGACCAGTGCGATAGCCTCCTCCCAGTGATGATGACCAGTGCGAGAGTCTCCTCCCAGTGATAAGGACCAGTGCAAGAGCCTCCCAGTGATGAGGACCAGTGTGAGAGCCTCCTCCCAATTATGAGGACCAGTGCGAGAGCCGTCCCCCAGTGATGAGGACCAGTGCTAGAGCCTCCGCCCAGTGATGAGGACCAGTGTGAGAGCCTCCTCCCAGTGATGAGGACCAGTGCGAGAGCCTCCTCCCAGTGATGAGTACCAGTGCGAGAGCCTCCCAGTGATGAGGACCGGTGTGACAGCCTCCTCCCAGTTATAAGGACCAGTGTGAGAGCCTCCTCCCAGAGATGAGGACCAGTGCGAGAGCCTCCTCCCAGTGATGAGGACCAGTGTGAGAGCCTCCTCCCAGTGATGAGTACCAGTGCGAGAGCCTCTTCCCAGTGATGAGGACCAATGCGAGAGCCTCCTCCCAGTGATGAGGACCAGTGCGAGAGCCTTCCCCCAGTGATGAGTACCAGTGCGAGAGCCTCCCAGTGATGAGGACCTGTGTGACAGCCTCCTCCCATTATGAGGACCAGTGTGAGAGCCTCCTCCCAGTGATGAGGACCAGTGCGAGAGCCTCCTCCCAGTGATGAGGACCAGTGCGAGAGCCTCCTCCCAGTGATGAGGACCAGTGCGAGAGCCTCCTCCCAGTGATGAGGACCAGTGCGAGAGCCTCCTCCCAGTGATGAGTACCAGTGCGAGAGCCTCCTCCCAGTGATGAGGACCAGTGCGAGAGCCTCCTCCCAGTGATGAGGACCAGTGCGAGAGCCTCCTCCCAGTGATGAGGACCAGTGCGAGAGCCTCCTCCCAGTGATGAGGACCAGTGCGAAAGCCCTCTCCCAGTGATGTGGACCAGTGCGAGAGCCCTCTCCCAGTGATGAGGACCAGTGCGAGAGCCTCATCCCAGTGATGAGGACCAGTGCGAGAGCCCTATCCCAGTGATGAGGACCAGGGCGAGAGCCTCATCCCAGTGATGAGGACCAGTGCGAGAGCCTCGTCCCAGTGATGAGGACCAGTGCGAGAGCCTCATCCCAGTGATGAGGACCAGTGCGAGAGCCCTCTCCCAGTGATGTGGACCAGTGCGAGAGCCCTCTCCCAGTGATGAGGACCAGTGCGAGAGCCTCCTCCCAGTGATGAGGACCAGTGCGAGAGCCTGGTCCCAGTGATGAGGACCAGTGCTAAGAGCCCTCTCCCAGTGATGAGGACCGGTGCGAGAGCCTCCTCCCAGTGATGAGGACCAGTGCTAGAGCCCTCTTCCAGTGATGAGGACCGGTGAGAGAGCCTCCTCCCAGTGATGAGGACCAGTGCGAGAGCCTCCTCCCAGTGATGAGGACTGGGATTAGAAGGAAGGGGGGTTTCTATTTTTCTCCAGAAACAGCGCTGTTCTCATTGATTGGTGGTGTCTGGGACTACAGCTCCTCTCATTATAATGAGGATAAGCTGTAATACCAGCCAAAGCCTATTGACGAGTGTGACGCTGTTTCAGGAAAAATACTGAGGATGACACCTTTAATTAAACAAAATACAGATCAGTACCCATTGATGTAATGCTGAGTGGCCATTAGTGCACTACTTGACTGAAATACTCTGTGCTGCTGGAGATCTTGCTCATTCCATTATTTAAAAAATCTGACTTTGATTTTTCACAAGAATAGCAGATCTCTTCCATGCTATATGTATCTCTAAGCACTTGACCTCTAGTTACCTCCCCCTTAAGGTCAGTTCACTTATCTAAGAAAATACGTTGTGCTGCTGTGGATCATGCCGCTTCCATTATGTATATATCTGTCTATGATCTCCCACAAGATCAACAGTTTAGTCTCCTTTAATATCTACTACCGTGTGAAACTCTAAACATTTGGACTCCAAGAACCTCTTTCTGAAGGTCATTACCCTTCTCTACTGAAATACTCTGTGCTGTAGTGGATTCTGTTCTTTCCATTATGTAATTATATGCCTATCATTTCCCACAAGATCAACAGATTTCTTTCCTTTTCTATCCACTACTGGATACCTCCTCCTTAAGGTCGGTACCCTTCTCTGCTGAAAAACTCTGTGCTTCTGTGGATCCCGCTGTTTCCATTATGTAATTATCTGTCTGTGATCTCGAATAGTAGATTACTCTACTTTCAAACCCGCACGCTTTATGTAACGCTAAGCATTTGGCCTCCAGGTGCCTTCTCTTTAAGGTCACTACCATTCTCTGCTTAAGTACTCTGTGCTGCTGAAGATCCTGCTTTTTTTCACTTATTTAATTATATGTCTTTTTACTCCTCAGTTTATTCTCCTGTTCTATCTGCTACTGTATTGAACTCTAAGCACTTGGCCATTTGGCCTCATGTTTGTAATGTGCCAAACATGTGAGGGCGTTCTGGGGGGGTGTTGCACCATATTCTTAATATTAGAGCTTACAAGATGATAGTTACACAGTTTGTAAGGCCGAAAAAAGACAGACGCCCATCCAGTTCAGCCTGTTGCCCTATAGTGTTTATCCAGAGGAAGGCAAAAACCTCCATGAGGTAGAAGCCAATTGTCCTCATTTTAGGAAAAAATTCCTTCCTGACTCAAATTATACCAGTAAAATAATAAAGAGTAATTTATGATAATTATCAAACTATATAAAATTAATATAAAAATATATTATATCCCAAAAATATAAAACTATCTCTTAAAATGAAAAGAATCTAGAATAAATTTTAAATTAAATAATATAAATGAATGAAACCAATGCAGCATCGACCATAAATCCTGTTCACAGTCGTGTATTTACAGATTCAGCGCAATGTTACCAGTGATTACAGACACTTCACAGCAGGATAGAAATAAAATGAAAGCCATTAGAATAGCAGTCAGTGGATAGAAACTACGGTAGTGATCTTGCCTGGCGCACCACAAGTCTCAGTGAGACCTGTGGTGCGCCGGCATTTTGCTGTATGTAGAATAAAGGCTGAACCACTAACATTTTTCTGAAGAGAAATTAACATCCTGTATAAAAGTATAGAAAAAAAGTATTTTGTAAAATTTTAATAATAAAAAAAATTAAAATGTAAAAATCTCCACAAAATTTTAGTATTAACATAATACATTTTAAATTAGAGAAGCAAATCCATGAACTGTTTTAGCCGCCATTGTTGAATTCTGCTTTCATTTATACACATGTTTGGTGCCAAAGTACCGCGGAGTGCTAAACATACACGGTACGCGCCTTGAACCTTAGGGGCCATTTATGAGCGCACATTCACCACTTTCATGTATTCAGACGCATTGTACACTGAAAAGAAGCCGCAATCAATGGCGTAAAGGCGCCAAGTTTCATACATGTCACCCCAAGAGTCTACATCCTCACATCCCGTTAACCCAACTACAAAATGAGGTATATAAGGCACTGAGACTACTTATTAAAACAAACAGAAGTTTAATTAGGACATAACAGAAAATAAAAAGTCTATGGACCACGAGTTTCTCGCTAAGCAGAGCTTCCTCAGGTCCTTAGGAAACGCTGCTTAGCGAGAAACATGTGGTCCATAGACTTTTTATCTCCTGTTATGTCCTAATTGTTCGTTTTAAGCAGTCTTAGTGCTTTATTTACCTCATTTTGTAGCTGCTTTTTAGCACTAATATATTCCCCATGTCTTTACTCAGGAGCCCGTTTGCGGCGGCACAGGAGGAGGAGGAGAGGCGGCTGCAGAGACCACCACTGATAGGCACGTGGAGAGCTGCGCCTCCTGACTTGCGCAACATCACCAGGTTAGTGCAACACTGACCAAGAATTATCCATCTGTCCAAACACTCTGCACTAGGGGCGCCCGTCTTGTGTTTTGTTTTTCGCTGTAGAGCAATATCCATTAACCCAGTTATAATAAAGTTGTTGCATTCTATATAATGGGCAAATTATTATATGATTCATGAGAGGATCGTCCCTCTCCTCTGGACCCCAGGCTGACACCAATATCTGAAAGTGCACCTGTAGGTGGGGGCTCAGTTACAAAGTTCGATTTGGATCCAGGAACTTAGGGGGACATGTATAAAAAAATTTTTTATCAAAACGGGTAAACTAAGACTCAAGTTTTCATGTATGAGATAGCATAAAGTTTCTTTAGGGATTCCATGTATGTATGCCTTGAGTGGTGGCCAATTTTTAATGGTAATGGCGTGTATATATATATAATTATATATATATATTATATAATAATATAATATTTAGATATATATATATATATATATATATATATGCCGCAACCCTGCCAGTGGCACCCAGGTTCACGTTGTGTTTTTCAGAAATGTTTTTTTGTGCAGAACTATACGTTGTATTTGGTATATATTGCTTTTAAACTATACAGGGAGGAAGGGATGCCTCCATTTTGGTTTCTTGCACCCCGCCCACCTCCACAGGCTGTTATATCAGTGCAGTTTGCTTGCAAGGTTGTGTTTTTTTTATTTTTCTCTCTGGATTATGGAGGTCGGTTGACCCAATGAGAAGTCTGAATTTGGCTCTATTGAGAGGTAAAGATAGCGTAAGACCACCCGACCTGAGATCACGTTGTAAGCCGGGTGTGGCTTAAACATTTTTTGATCAAAAAGTGTGAACTAAGAATCTCAAAGTTTTTTTTTCATGTATAAAGATCGGCGCGTCGAAGCACCTGTTTTCTCGGGTTTTTCCGTCAAAACTGCGCCTGATGTATGATGGCGCCGAAGTGCACTCATCCATGCGGGGCAAACTTCGACGCCTCCGGCAGACAGACCACATTGAACTAGGTCTGCCTGTCGGAGCTTTAATGCGCCTCACTTTGCCGACCGGCCTTCATACATGCGTCAGTGTTTTCGAATGTGGTGCTTCCCGCCCCAGAACGCCCACAGCACGCCCCTTCATGTTATGTGCATACGAAAGTGGCAAAGCTTTCGCCTAATGTGCTTATCACATAGAGGAGGTGCGTCCGACAGCAGAGCCGGCGCCGAGAGGCGCATTACAGAAAACCAGCGAAAAGGCCGATCATACATGTCCCCCTTAAAGTTACCAGTTGATAAAAATTGTACATTGTATCTTCAATGAAATCTTATAACCACCCGATTGGTTATGTGGTGAGCACATAGATCAGCATGGGTTTATAGCTTGTGAATGCAAAGAGAGATGTTTCTATTCAGTGACAGCATTCAGAGATCTAGAAAACTGACAAATGGACACAAAGTGCGACATATAGCTGCAAGGCTGCGCCAGGATTCTAGTGTCCTTTCAGCCAAAAAACTGGCACAACCCTGTTTGAGCAGGCGCAATCCAATATTAGGCCCGTTATTGGGCACCCGTGGCATTATGTAATGCACCCAAGATGTGGGGATGGTCTGGGGGCGTCGCACTACAACTGTATGATGACTAGAGGATGTTTACCTGAGCCTGAGCTGTCGTGGTGAAACTAGAAAGTGCCAAATCCATGACTTGAAGTAGAAAAGGTCCAGACATTCTACACTACTAATGCGCACAGCAGAATTAGACCTCCTGCCCCTTTGATGCTGAAAAAGGTTACTCTTTATTGGGCCAAACCATTCTGCTGCTTCTGTGTCCTCATTTTCGTCTGCCATGAATAGAGACAAGTTGACAGGATCTGGGGACCTTGTAGCCAGACCCCACGGGTGATGGATCTGCAGCAAGCCCCTGTGACTCTATGGACCGGCCTATCTGGGCCCAGCATCTTCTTGATGTCACCACCACATCCTGAAAGCCGCCGTCACCTTTTTATTTTAGTACATGTTTGTAGCTGTTTTAAGATTGTTTTTTCACAGTTTCCTCCAAATGATACAGAGAAAACATATAACCCCCATCACTGGTGTCACCTGCACCTTATCATTAGAGATCATTCACTTTCTCTGGGTGTGGGGACAGCAGCGCCCTCCTGGTTTTTGTTGATTTCTCCAGTTTGTTCCTTGTGCAGTACGAAGAGAAAGTATTTTTGCATCGCCGCATCCCGCGAGCCGCAGCGCTTTTACATTGCACAGTGTCAGGGGAGCGGCGTCCGTGCAGGACATTAACTTTAATTGTCTTAAATTATTTTTGGGGATAATTAATGAAAAGAGTTTGTTATTATATGTTTTTTTTTTTGCCTTATCGTTGCAGTAAGTGCTGTGCTTCCAATACTATGCGGGGTTCATTATCAAGGACCTGAACCAAATATATATATATTGTATTGTACATTACAGCAGTTACTGCAGATGAATGGCAGAAAAAACATCATAATAACAAAGGCGGAAAGCTTCTTTCCATTAATTATCTCGAAAATAATTATCATTGTTGTCATTATTATCAAAGTACTAGAAAACCCTAGACTTTCTATATATAGTTCTAGTACCGTGATATGTATATAAATGTGAGTGTGTACAGAGGAAGAGAGAGATCCATGTATCTATATTTATATCAAATCTTCTATTATCTTACTATCCCATCTATTATCTATCTTTCCCATATCTATCTCTCTATCCATCCTATCTATCTATCTATCTATTCTATCTATCTAATTTCTATCTCTATTTTTCATTATCTATCTTTTATCTTCCATACTCTATCTATCCTTCATATCTATCATCTATCTATCCTTCCTATCTATCTATCTTCTATCTATCTATCCATCTATTTATCCTTCATATCTATCTATCTAACAATCTTCCTTTCACCTATTTTTATCTATTTTCATATCCTTATTTATTTAATATCTTTCTTATCTCTTAATCTATCCCTTTCCCTTAAACACCATCTATTTATCAATCTCAAAATCTTTCTTGAAGGTTTCAGGCGGAATAACCCGCTTCTTCGGAAATGCTCATTGTTTTACTTTCTTGTAAATAGGGGGAAAAAACCCCCTACGGTCGTAATTCATATCTTTTACCAAACATTTTTACTATAAAAGGACTTTGCGGTTTGGAGTTCCAAAATAACGGGGTGTTTTTACACCGCCTTCTTCCAAACAATGGAATGGGGGGCCCCTGTTTTTTGGGGGAAAAGGGGGGAAATGGAAAGGGAAGAAAAAAGGTCAATCGATTCTTTTTATTAAAGAAAATCCCCAAAATACAAACAATTAAAAATATGAAAAATCGTTCACATAAATCTATTTTCAAGCAAAAATATCTGATTGGTTTTAGAGAAAAGTTACCGGGAATCGTGAACTGATAGAGGAGGGAAGGACGGACACCAGGTCCAGAATCCTGTGCAGTATCCAGAGCTACAAAACAAAGTCTCAGGCGCATTAAATCAGTGTAAAGTGCGCCTGAAAGTATGATCCTCTCAAAAATCTGGCGTCAGGTACACCTTGCATGGTAAACATAATGCACCTAACAAGGCACATAGCATGTCATTGGTAGTGTATGTAATACATAGTCTACAAAACAGACACATTGTACTTGTGAACAAATCTTCTATATTTATTGATAAACGTAGAACAAGTAATAAAATCTAAAAGACATACTTGTAACCCTTTAGTATATCCGCAGAGAATATCTCTGAGTCCAACAGATTATACTATGTTCAGTCCATGTAAGGCGTAAGCAGTAAGACAGGTAGGGCGTCACTCACCTGCTGGGAGCGCCCAGATCTTATTACTTGTTCTACGTTTATCAATAAATATAGAAGATTTATTTACAAGTACAACATGTCTGTTCTGAAGATTATGGTTTGATGTAGACGGAAGGAAGGAAGCGACTTTAACAGAGTGAACCGCAGGTGTACACAAGGTTGTATATGAATAATTACCCATACATTTATATAAAGTGTATATTGCTCAACGGAGGTGCATAACATATCAGTACTAGTATATGCAATGTACCTCGACAGGCACATTGTGTTATGGAGGCGCACAGTGTATCATTTGTAAGCGCATTACAATGTGTGTCGTGCCCGGTGTATAATACGCCTAGTGTTGGTTACTGTTATGGATGGTAATTACAGCTTCTCCTCACCTGTATAGATATAAACATTAACCCGACCATTGACTTTAATGGGGTTCAAAGTTCAACTTCGACTCAAACTTCAAACCGAACGTCTCAAAGTTTGAGGTTCGATTCGAACTCAAACATTTTATTGTTCGTCATCACTACTCTCAGGGGCACGTTCCCAGGTAGGTGGGGCTCTCACGGGTGGGATTCACACCTATCAGACTTTCATAAATCAAATTAATAAAAGTCACCTGAGCGAGCAGCACATCAAACGTTTCTCAGGAGTAGTCCAGGGAATCCGTCCAGAGCCAGTACGGCAGCAGCATTAGAAAAAGTTTCAAAGCTTACGTTAGTGTTTAGCGATTGCGTTGGGTATCGAGATCGTTTGATAGTATGTCGGCCGTTCGATAGGTTTTTCGATGTGAGCATCGATTTGCGCGATGAATTAAAGTCTATGGGAGAGGAACAACCTTTATTTTTTACACCCAAAAAAAAGGGTGGAGAATTTTTAAATTAACATCCACAACAGTCAAATGGATCGTGTAAATTTTGGAACACATTAGGTTTTAAAGTCACAGAAAAAAAACTCACAGACCATTTACTATCCTGTCTTGTACCACGCCTGAACCCAAACCGCATACCCAAATTAAAAAAAAGCCAGAAGGGAGTTGATTTGAAACCCTCATTTTACTTTAACTGGGCATTTAATATCCTGCCGGGCCACAGTATGCATTAAAAACCCGTTGACCCCAGATTCAAAGTGCCGGAAAAAAGGGGTCTTTAAAACCCCCCCATTTTGTTTCGGACATTTACATAACCCGTCCCGGGGACGCATGACCCCTGGGCCGGGGGTTACGTGGGTGCGGTGGAGCCCAGGGTGGGTCCCCTCATTATTAACACGCAGGTTAAAATGCCCGATGACGCCAGCAAAAAACTGCGTGCTGAAGCAGAGGCGGAAGCGGGAAAGGGGAGAAAATCCAGCCTTTTCCCCAGTAACGTCAATACCTGGGTACGCTTTCCCCTCCGTTGAGTGCGGGGCCAAATTTGGGTTCATTGGAAAAAACTGGTGGTTAACGTCTGTTACCCCCAGGTGCCCTTTTCTTGGCATTCTTTTTGCTCATTTTTTTCACGTGTGGAGGGAAAAGGTTCTGTACTTTGTTCTCTGTCCGTGCTTCTACTCCATGTCTTTTAATTTAAACCTACATCTGGTCAAATTTTCCCGTACCTCCTTGTACAATTTCAGGGATTTTTTTTAACAGCTATTTTGTACATGCAAGTTTTTTAGTAGTTTATTCTAGAAAAAAACATTTTTAAAATAGGATGGAATCCCCCCATGTTTTTTGTTTTCTTTTTTTTCTTGTTTAAATGGGTTGTC
>JAODAL010020102.1:0-70322 GCA_025379985.1 Phyllomedusa bahiana
ACCCCCCAGACTTTATCGCACTGTACTTTGTATCCCCTTTATTGGGTTGTCTCCCACACTGCACTTTTTCTTCTTTGGGTCACAAAAATGACCCTTTCATTGACTACCCTTTCTTTTTTTTGCCCCAACGCTTTTATTTCAACACTATTCCTTTTTCTGTTATTATACCTCTTTTCCTTCTCCCCGGTCCCCCCGTGGGCGAGTCTAACCCCGCCCCAAAAAAAGAAAAGTAGAAGCGAGAACCCACTCGCGATAGCCAGCACGCTCCATAGAAACAACCAAAGTCTCAAGTTCCTCCTTTTTTGGCGGGTTTGTCTTTCCCTTCTTTTCAAAACCAATCACATCCTCTTCTGATTGGGGGTTTTCCGTTTTTCCCTTTTTTTAAACCTACCTAGATTTAGGGTTACATAAAACATCATGGGTCCCAGTATTTCCTCCACTGATTGGCGGGTTTTCTTTCCCTCTCTTTTCTCAACAAACCGACAGCCCTCTTCTGATTGGTGGTTCGTCTTTCCCCCCCTTTTTTTTTAAAAACCCTATCAGTGGTTCAGTACTCACTCCCTTTGAACCTAGGGTCATCATTCTAGCACTGAAACCCCTGACGTTTGATTTTGCTGATTTGGCCAACACAATCCCCCCGCCTTGTGCTTTTCCCAATCAGCTTTTGTAACACCCCCTTTCACCTTTATTTTGATTTCATTGGCTCCAAAACACAGGCTATGGATTTATTAATTGGATCAAAAAGAAAACCAAGGGTCCCTTTTTTTTAATTTTAAATAAATGTGATACCAGATTTTCACAAAACTTTGTATCTGATGCAGCCCGCTGTAGGCGAAAAGCGTTATTTTGTGTTTATGTGGGGAAAAGGTTTAATGCCTTTTCACAATCTTTTTTTAAAATAAAACTTTATTTTTAAAAATACCCAATCCGAGAGGAAGCATTTGTTCTTGAACAGGGCACCGGATCCATCTTCTATACCTCGGCATTTTCTAAATCATGAACATATATGTGTAACATGTGGGTGCAGTAGAGCAGGCAGTCAGGGTTGTCTTAACAGCATTATGGGCCGCCGAGGATAGCAGTGTAGTGGGCTGTGCCCAGATACATGACATAACACCAGGCCATGCCTCTAACCACCCCCAAGAACACCTATACCTCATCACAACACCTACGTTGGGGCAACCCGCTGACATCTTTTAGGCAGCCTACAGCCAGCAATACTATTTGAAAAGGCAAGGAGACATTGGCTCCCTGCTGCACCCTGATTTCTCACCACCTGGAGCCCTTATTCCTGTGGGAGCCGCCAAGAAACTGCCTAGTATACCTAATAGATAAGATAGCCCTGCAAGGAGCGTCCGGCAGTTTGTATGAGATCCATGAACCCAAGGAGCCACACAAAAAGGTGATTACTGCGGTCACAGCTAGACTCAGGCTTGAACTTCCCACAAGGGAAACCCCTGATGGACCCCTGGGCCTGTTGGGCATAGCAGGCCTAGGGCTGCTTTTCAGAAAGAGAGGCTGAATGCAATATACTGAGTGCAAGTGTCAGGTGTAAGAGGTGCAGGCATATACGGCAGCTATAGGGTGAGCCCCAAGAATCAACTCCAAAGGCGTGCCTCAGGCGTGCCAGTCCAACACTGGCAAGAACATACAGGGCGACATGTATGAACGGGGCTGCGCCAGAATTCTGGTCTCAAAAAAGTTGTGGTAGACCAGTTCTATAGATGTATGAACAGGCGTACTCCAAACTTGGGGCGTTCTGAGGGTGTCGCACCACATTAGTAGAAATAGACACATTTATGATTCTTTGATGCCAAAACTTTGACGCCAAACAGTAAGAACAGCCAGACCACGTTAAAGGTGGTGCCTGAGCCAGACTTGCCGTATTGGCACTAGACCGGGCCTATATGTATGACCTGCAGAAGAACAGCCAGACCAGGGTAAAGGTGGTGCCTGAGCCAGACTTGTGGTATTGGCTCTACACTGCCCTGTATGTATGACCTGCAGAAGAACAGCCAGACCAGGGTAAAGGTGGTGCCTGAGCCAGACTTGTGGTATTGGCTCTACACCATACATGCCAACTCTCCCGTTTTTGGCGGGGGGGTCCCGCTATTTGGGGTCCCCTCCCGCCCCTCCTGGGGGAGTCGGCATTCCTCCCGCCGCCTACAGGCGGCGGGGGTCTTTAAATTACCGCGGCGCAAGAGAGGCTGGTGGGGCTACTCTTGCGCCGCCGGGCCGCTCCTACAGGCGGGTTGAACGGCCGCAGTGGCCGCTCACCCGCCCGCGGTCTCACTGTGCGGGGAGGCAGGAGGGATCGCTCCCTCCTCCCTCCTCTCCCTGTAAAGTACGGCGCCGGTGTGGCGCCGCCCCAACATGTCAGAGGGGCAGAGGGAAGTGACGCGCGGCGCAGGGGAGTGAAACGCGCGGCTGCTCTCACTTCCCCCTGCGCCGCTGAAGAGATCGGACAGGAGCTGGCCGCCCCCTGCAGGAGCCTGGTAAGGTAAGTGGATTTTATTATTTTATTTTTAAAAGCTTTAGGGGGCTCTACCTGGGAACAAAGGGGCACTACCTGGCAACAGAGAGGGCAACTACCTGGCAACAATGGGGGAATCACCTGGCAACAATGGGGGCACTACCTGGCAACAGAGGGGGCATAACCTGGCAACAATGGGGCCCCTACCTTGCAACAAGGGGGCACTACCGGGCAACAATGGGGGCTTCAGCGGGCAACAATGGGGGCATCACCTGGCAACAATAAGGGGGCACTCCCTGGCAACAGAGAGGGCAACTAGCTGGCACAATGGGGCATCACCTGGCAACAATGGGGGCACTACCTGGCAACAGAGGGGGCATCACCGGGCAACAATGGGGGGCACTCCCTGGCAACAAAGGGGGTACTACCTGGCAACAATGGGGGCTTCAGCTGGCAACAATGGGGGGCATCACCTGGCAACAAGGGGGGCACTACCTGGCAACAATGGGGGCAAATACCTGGCAACAATGGGGGCATCACCTGGCAACAATGGGGGCACTACCGGGGCAACAAAGGGGGCACTACCTGGCAACACAGGGGGGCACTACCTGGCAACAAAGGGGGCACTACCTGGCAAACAGATGGGGGCACTACCTGGCTAACAGATGGGGCACACCCCTGGCAACAGAGGGGGCACAAACCTGGCAACAGAGGGGACATCTACCTGGCAAACAGATGGGGGACAAACCTGGCAACCAATGGGGCACTACCTGGCAAACCAATGGGGGCACTACCTGGCCCCAACAATGGGGGAAATACCGGCTAAACGATGGGGGCACCTACCTGGCAAACAATGGGGCACCTACCTGGCTAACAAAGGGGGGGCATCTCCCATGGCTACAAATTTGGCTCTTAACCTGGCTACAGAGGGGGCATCTACTTGGCTACAAGGGGCATTCCCGGGCCCGGTAAGGGGCACAAACCTGGTTATGGGGGCTACTACCTGGCTATAAGGGCATCTACCTGGCTTTCTTCCAAAGCCGTTATGCAGTTAGGTGGAGTGGGGGTGGCTTTTATTTGAAGGGGCGTGGCATTACCGACAAGATGGGCGTGTCCATGTAAATTTTTGCGCGGCGCGCTACGGGGCGCCGCCCACTGAATCTCCTGCTTTTTCATTTTAAAAGTTGGCAACTATGCACTACCACTGCCCTGTATGTATGACCTGCAGAAGAACAGCCAGACCAGGGTAAAAAGGTGTCCTGAGCCAGACTTGTGGTATGGCTCTACACTGCGCCTGTATTATGACCTGCAGAAGAAAAGCCAGACCAGGGTAAAGGTTGTGGCCCTGAGCCAGACTTGTCATATTGGCTCTACACTGCCCTGTATGTATGAACCCGCAGGTGAACAGCCAAACCAGGGTAAGGTGGTGCCTGAGCCAGACTTGTGGGATTGGCTCACACTTCGCCCTTTATTATGACCTGCAGAACAACGCCAGACACGGGAAAAGGTGGTGCCCTGAGCCAGACTTGTCATTTGTCCAAATACACTGCGTTTTTATGTTTGACCTGCAGAGAACAGCCAGACCAGGGTAAAGGTGGTGCCCGAGCCAGACTTGTGGTATTGGCTCTACACTGCCCTGTATGTATGACCTGCAGAAGAACAGCCAGACCAGGGTAAAGGTAGTGCCTTGACCTGCAGAAGAACAAAAGCGATTTAGAACTGGTCTATCAGCACCAGAATTCATACATGTCGCCGATAGTGCAGCTGCAGCCCAGCTCTTTTGCAGGTAATCAGACTCCAGGGCAGCGTCTCTGGACCGATCAGCCTGGCACCACTTGTTTTATCAACCGCTGCTGGAGACAACTCTTCTGGGAGGAGTCCCCTTTTTTCTCTCGAATTCTCCTTGATGTTCTTGAAAAGTTGGCAGCATGCTTTATGTTCCATTTTTTGTGAGGCCGGATAAACAAAAATTTACAATTCCTGAATGGTTTTCATTGTTGTCCTGCAACGTTCACCATACAGTTTAAACTACGTGTTAATTTTATAAAATGGATCATTACGGACACAGCAAAATCTATTATGTGTTCCTTTTCTAATTATTTCATAAAATAAAGTGTTTTTTTGGTGTTTTGTGTGTTTTTCATTTATTTAATTTTTTTATATGCTCAACCATTTTTTAACTGTTTTCCCTTTTTTTGCTCCGCTATAGGACTTGTGAGACAGTGACAGGGGGAGTAGTGGAGGGAAGGTATAATTTCCCCAAGAATGCTGTCATATGCGGCCTTAGGAAAGGTATGGACCAGTGCGTGTCGCCGAGTGGCCTGGCTCGGTGAAGGGAAGCCGACATTTGTTTGTGTAGTAGATACTGACATGAAATTTATAAGTGGTTTCCAGTCCGCTTTATCCGGGTCGGCTTTTCTGGGGGGGTCAAAGAGCCGGGTGGGTGCCACTCCCACGCACCAGGTGAGGCTGGTGCCAGGCCTATAAACCCTGAGTCTGCAGGCCTGTCATGGCTGCTGGTGGTTTGCTGGAGCCATATTGTAAGTAGCATATGCTATGTGTCTTTGCAGTTTTTCCCCAGGGTCACTGAGTGTGTCCCTGGTATAGTTAGGACTGTCTTGTGTATAGTTAGCGCTCAGCCGAGCAGGTTTTGTTTTATGTTTTAATGCCTGAAGTTAAGGCCGTGTTTTGTTTCCGTTTATCACATAAAAAAACCCCAGGCACACCCTGGCCCTTGAACTTTACCCAGTGTTGTCACTACCTCTGTCTGTGGAAGCCAACCTGCTACCTGCTCTGGATGCTGATCCCTCACATATGGTCCTTCGGATGCGGGCACCCAGACTTAAAGAGACATACAAAACAGTTTCAGTTGCTAAGGGCGAGGGGACAATGAAAAGTGCCTGGATCGTGCTAGAACCTTATGTCTTGGAAAAAAAGCGGCAGCTGCACAGCAGTCAGGGGACCCCCAAGATGGATGAGCTTCTGAAGCAGCTATACAAGCGAACAGTAGCCCCCAGTTGATGACCGCAAACCAGCAGAAGGGGGCACGAAGAGGCCATGCGGGCCCAGGCAGAAACCAACGCCCTGCTGATAGAGGCTAACTGTCTCGCCCTAACAGGAGCAGCAGCACATCAACAAGCAGCTCCAAGAGCAAGTCCGGGCCCGGTTGGCGCGAAGTGTGGCAGAGGACGCCAAACTTCTTCCCGCCGCACGTGCTGCAGTACAGTCATCTATGCAAAAATGACGCTTACCGATGATGTTGAGGCCTATCTTAGGGTCTTCGAGAGAGTTGGCCGAGCGGGAGAAGTTGCCAGTGGCCCAGTGGGCTGAAGTTGTGGCGCCGTTTCAAAACTGGAGAGCCCAGAAGGCATTATTTGACCCTTGGCGAGCAGGATGCCCAGGACTATGTCAAATTAAAGGGCGAGATCCTGGCTCGAAAGGGTGTGACCACCAACGTGGGGGGCCCCGGGCGTGTTGCAAAATTTGGGAAACCTTCTCTGACCACTTGCCAGCACGTTCACAGATGTACGACCTGTTTCACCTGGTGAAAAAGTGGCTGCAACCAGAAGAGTCTACGCCTGCGCAGATGGTTGGAGAAAGTGGTCCTGGACAAGTTTGTTCGCCGCTTTGCCCCCGGAGATCCAGCGCTGGGTGGGACAAGGCGACCCCAAAGGGAGCAGAGCACCTCGTAAGCCTCGTTGAGAGGTACAAGGCCACCGAGGATTTACTTCCAGATGCTACTCCTGGAGGGATCCATTCCCGGGAACAGCAAATCGTCCGGAACCTCCGGTGAGATGTTCCAGGTGTAAGAGGGGGGGAAAAATTCCCTAAGGCAGGGGGCTCAGGAGGTGAGCATATCGGGGAGAGAATGGGTCCCAAATGGTCAGTACGGTCTCGACCAGAGACTCAAGGAGATCGGGACCGCATAAGGTGCTGGTGTCATGAACCTGGGCATATTGCGGCCAATTGTCCCCTGACAGGAGAGCCAATGGAATGTGACTCAGCCAGGCGGAGGTCTCTGTTCGCCAGGCCAGTTTGCTCGGCAGAGACTGTGTTAGAGACTGACCAGCAATTATGTCACATTAAAGTCAATGACTATCCTGTAGAGGCTCTTCTGGACTCTGGGGGGCCGGTTTACCCTGGTGCATGCCAGCTTAGTAGACCCTACGTCATCACCGGGAAACGAGTGATGGGGGTCCTGTGCACCACGGGGACACCAAGGAGAAACCCCACAGCCTTGGTGAAACTCGAGACTTTTTGTGGACTGGCCTCCCATGAAGTGGGGGTGGTGAGGTCCCTAATGCATACTGTAATCCTAGGGGGGATTTCCCCCTGTTTTGGGACTTGTGGCACAAGAGGTTGCATGTGTGGTTAAAAAACTTTTACTGATGTTAATGCATGCCCTGCTATTGATCCAGAACCATTGACCCCGTGCCAGGGGCTCAGGCAGTAGGGGTGACCCTAGAAACCGGTGATACTTTTCCCCTAACGGTTTGGCAGGTGAGACCGAGGAACAAGAGGATATGGCGGTTATGCCTGACCTTGAGTCACACGGATAATTTTGGGACCGCTCAGCTCAGAGATCCCACCCTAGTGAAAGCTAGGGAAAATGTTAAGGTTATAAATGGGGAACTTCAATACCCAGGGGGGAATGCTGTGTTTCCTCACATGACAATAAACCAGGAGCTCTTGTATCAGATGGACAAAGTCCATGGGGAGGTGGTGGAGCAGCTGGTAGTGCCACAGCCTTTTCGGAAAATGGTTTTGGACCTCGCACACAAGCACGTGCTAGGGGGTTCATCTGGGCAGCGAAAAGACAAAGAAAGCGCATCCTCCAAAGGTTCTTCGGGCCAGGGTGCATGGGGAGTAAAGCGGTACGGTGAGTCTTGCCCTGAGTGCCAACTAACAGCTCCCATGCCCCATTACAGGAGTCCCCTGGTGCCATTACCTATAATAGAGGGTACCGTTTGGGGAGGACGCAATGGACCTCGTGGCCCGTTAGTGAAGTCTGCCCGAGGCCATCAATATATATTGGTGGTTTGGGGGACTACGCCACACGTTATCCTGAGGGCCCTACCCCTGAGAACACCTCCTCAAAACTTATTGCCAGGGAATTGTTCCATATGTTTTCCCCTACTGGCATTCCAAAGAGATCCTTACTGATCAAGGGACTACCTTTATGTCAAAGGTCACCAAGGAGTTATGCCAGCTCCTTAATATTAAGCATTTGCGACGTCAGTATACCATCCTCAAAATGACGGTCTTTGTGGAAAGATTTAATAAGACCCTGAAGAGTATGTTAAAGAGGGTGGTCAGTAAGGATGGTAAGGACTGGTGGTTCTCTGTTGCCTTATCTAATGTTCTCAGTCCGGGAGGTTCCTCAGTTCGTCCACGGGATTTTCTTCCTTTGAGTTAGTTTATGGGCGGGCGTCCCCGGGGTCTTCTTGACATTGCCAAAGAACCTGGGAGCAAGAGTCTACACCCCACAGGAAGCGTAATTGAACACATCTCCCAAATGCAAGACAGGATTTCGGCAGTTATGCCTGTAGTCAGGGAACATCTACAGCAGGCTCAGGAAGCTCAAAGCCGTGTGTATAATAGGTCGGCCAAAGTAAGGAGCTTCAACCCAGGGGATCGGGTGTTGGTGTTAGTTCCTACTGTAGAAAGTAAGTTCCTGGCTAAATGGCAAGGCCCTATGAAATTCCTTGAGAAAGTAGGAGATGTTAATTATAAAGTATACCAGCCCGGTAGACGCAAGCCAGAACAGATTTACCACGTGAACTTAATTAAGTCTTGGAAAGACAGGGAGACCCTGGCTGCAGTAGGTAAAACCTCATAAAAAATAACCCGGGAAGTATGTGGGGTCAGAGTCCCTGTCAAAATCCCAAAAACAGAGACCCTGGAGTTCATCCAAAGGAATACTGATGTGTTCTCAGAACTGCCAGGGCGTAAATAACCTCATAAAGCATGACATTGTCACCGAGCCAGGAGTAAAAGTCAACTTGAAACCTTATCGGGTACCAGAAGCTCGTAGGCGAGCAATATCTGAGGAGGTTAAGAAAATGTTGGACCTTGGCGTGATCGAGGAGTCCAGAAGCGAGTGGTCGAGTCAAATTGTACTCATCCCAAAACCAGATGGCTCATTAAGCTCTGTAAATGATTTTTGGAAGCTGAATGAGGTTTCCAAATTTGAAAGCGTACCCAATGCGAGAGGTGGACGAGTTTTAAATTTAAGGCTGGGTCATGCCAGATATTTCTCCCCGCTTCATCTTACTAAGGGCTACTGGCAGGTTCCCCCGACAGATAGGGCCAAAGAAAAGACGACTTTCGCCACACCAGATGGATTGTTTCAAAAATGTCTGCCTACCGTTTGGCTTGCATGGGGCTCCAGCTACCTTCCAAAGGTTAATGGATGTCGTCCTTAAACCCCATCGTCGTTATGCATCAGCATACCTAGACGACATAATAATCTTTAGCGAGGCTGGGACAGCCATCTACCTAAGGTACAGGCAGTACTTAACGCCCTTAGAGAAGCAGGGTTAAAAGCCAACCCTAAGAAGTGCGCCTTGGGTCTAGAAGAAGCCCGGTACCTGGGTTATATAATAGGTAGGGGCATTATAAAACCGCAGGTAAAAAAGGTGGAGGGGGATACAGGGCTGGCCACAACCCACAACGAAGAGGCAAGTAAGGGCCCCTTTCTAGGTATAGTGGGTTATTATCGCAGATTCATCCCGAACTTTGCGAGTATAGCAGCCCACTAACAGACCTGACAAAAAAATGTAAGAGTGTCATGGTCGCTTGGAACCCGGAGGCGGAGAGGGGATTTCAGGTGTTAAACCTGGCTCTGTGTAAAAGGCCAGTCCTAATTACCCCAAACTTCAAGAGAGAATTTGTTTACAGACCGATTTCGTCTGATGTGGACTGGGGTCAGTACTTTCCCAGGAGGTAGACGGTGAAGAGCATCCCAGTCACGTATTTAAGCAGGAAACTCACACCCGCAGAGAAAGGGAACTATAATATTGTGGAACGGGAGTGTTTAGCCATCAAATGGGCCCTGGAGGGCCCCTCAAGTATTTTTTGTTAGGACGCCACTTTCGGCTAATCAAAAGACCACGCTCCATTGACTTGGATGTCCCAAGCTAAAGAGCGAAATGCGAGAGTCACCAGATGGTTCCTCACACTGCAAAATTTTAGTTTCTCTGTGGAGCATAGGGCAGGGAAACTACAGGGCAACGCTGAATGCGCTGTCCAAGACACATTGTTTGGTGGCTAAGTGTGTCCGACCCACAAGGCTCGAACAGAGGGGGAGGGTATGTGAGACAGTGGGCAGGGAAATAGTGGAGGGAAGGTAATTTCCCCAAGAATGCTGTCATATGCGGCCTTAGGAAAGGTATGGACCAGTGCGTGTCGCCGAGTGGGCCCGGGCTCGGTGAAGGGAAGCCGACATTTGTTTGTGTAAATAGATACTGACATGTAATATAAGCGGTTCCAGTCCGCTTTATCCGGGTCGGCTTTTCTGGAAGGGTTAAAGAGCCGGGTGGGTGGCCCCCCCACGCACCAGGTGAGGCTGGGGCCAGGCCTATAAAGCCTGAGTCTGCAGGCCTGTCATGGCTGCTGGTTTGGGTTTTCTGAGCCATATTGTAAGTAGCATATGCTATGTGTCTTTGCAGCTTTTCCCAGGGTCACTGAGTGTGTCCCTGGGATAGTTAGGACTGTCTTGTGTATAGTTAGCGCTCAGCCGAGCAGGTTTTGTTTTATGTTTTATGCCTGAAGTTAAGGCCGTGTTTTGTTTCCGTTTATCACATAAATAAACCCAGGCACAGCCTGGACTTGAACTTTACCCAGTGTGTCACTGCCTCTGTCTGTGGAATCCTAGCCTGCTACCTGCTCTGGACGCTGATCCCTCACAGACTAGACTGCGTTATCACTTGATCACTTTTACAATACATAGGAATACCTTATTGTACATTAAAGGGGTTTTGCTACAATCTTATTTTATACCTTCTGCATCCAGTTCTTCAGCTCTGTATGCTCAGAAGGGGGCGTTGTGATTTGTTTGAATTGCATATCATGTGACCCTGCAGGATCACCAGGCCTTTCCCCTATCTAGTGAAAGAAAGGTCTGTTTATGTATAGAATTGTAAGTAGCTACACTGTAGCTCAGAGACAACATTTTTGCTTTACAGCACAAGGGTCCTTGGTTCAAATCCCTGCGGAACTTAACCTGTGGATTTTTTTTCCTCTTTATCAATGCACAAAGCTCATTGAGGTTTCTTTTTTTTTTTTTATTTGCATTGTTTGACTTATTACTAACTAGTCCAAGGGACCGGAGTAGAATGACAGCATCCAGGGTTTGAACACTCAGTAGCTACCTGAGAAGAGAGGTGATGTCTGAGCATGTGCGACCAGGACTGAGGAGCTTTCAGCCCTTGTCGTATCCCCTGGAGACAGCAGTTAAACAATGGATCACTAAAGGAGCAGCTAAAACAAAAACAGTGCAGAATTTTTAATAATGATGAATGGTGAAAATGTTTATTATTTCATTTTCAAACTTCGTGGCAAAACCCCTTTAAGATTTTGCTATATATTGTGCCTGTAGCAGACAGTCTGTTACACTTTTTGACCAAATAGGCTTCATACGTGGCAAACCCAAAGGCCGTTACTTGGGCTTGGCTGCTATCAGCACTTGGCAATCACATTTGGGTGGTCCCAATAATGAGAAAGAGGGAGCTCCCTCTCTCTGCCAATCACTGCTATCGATCATGGCATCCAGGACACAGGTGCCAAACACACAGAATCCAGCCGGCAGCCTCACTTTATGTGGCCCACGATAGCACAGCAAAGAGGCTTACGTATTTACCTTTTTTACATGACTTCTGGATATGGGACGGACTCCCACTGAATACAATTGAACCAAAATACCGTATATCTACTGCATAAACACTTTTGAATAAATACACAGCACATAATTTTTGGTGTTAAATGGCCACAGCTTTTATTTAATACCACATGATTTCCACAGTCATAGTAAGGAGTCAGGTGCAAGTATGTATTTGGATTCACGGATAGCGTGAGATCCCCCAGCTGCCTTCCATACAGCGACCGGCAAGACAGCAATTAAGGGCATGTTCTGCTCTGACATTCTAGAAAACCCAGTCCACTTCCAGGGCACAATGACCAGACCAAAGATCCTAACTCCACCGCCAAGACTCCCCTGGAAGACCATTACCCCATCATTCAGGCTGGCCTCGAAAGCTCAGCCTGTCCACCACTATTAAGTTTAACAGCTTCTATTAGTTAAAATTGGTCCACCATAACTTGCCTGCAACTTCCACCTGACTCCCCCACTGCAACTCCAAGCTGTGACAAATCCTTATTTTTTAATTTTTTCTATTTATATTCTTTTCAAGGCCTGTAAAATAATATTTAAAACTAAATTAGGCCAAACTCCAAAGAAAGCACTAAGCCCCCAACTCGTGAAGAGTCATCCTCCAGCACTCAGGACAGGAAAAATTCCTTGTGGAGGTAACCTCTAGGGAACCATTGCCAGAGGATGACCCTTCCCCTCGGCTTAAAGGGTAACACCAAATAAAATGGAATAGGATATCTCCAAATTTACAATGTAACAAATGTATTATACACACATTTTACAGACAGGTTAAAAATATAAAAAAATTCCTAAACCAAAATCCAACAGGGTGATCAGTTAAAATGATCAAACAAATAATTATACAATAAAATCAAGGTAAGGGCGAGCGGGATGTTTCTTGCATTCCAGTCTGGTGAGAGAAAGAGGTTAATACAATGAATCAGGAAATAGTTAATCTTCCAAACTCCACCCTCAAATTGTAAGACAACCCTCACTTAGACACTCCTCTTCCTCTAAAAATGGAATCGCTGCAGCATAAAACCACCCAATTACATGTATCCAATAAATATTAAGCGTTCAAGGTCCCACCCTCCCCCAGTCATGTACCCCTTCACTCTCTTCTTCGGGGTTTCAGTCTTACAGAAGCATCCGACTCTTGAAAGCAACCATAATGCTGATGTGGCAATTGGTGAAAATGAATCTGACACCTCTGATCTAGGAAGTTAAACAGTTACCATTGGAGCTAACTTGGAGCTATCCAGCCTGTCTGGGAGACTAGCCAACTTTTCTGGGAAAATTGGCAAGTACAGTATGCATAAAACATATACATTTGGGAAATAGAGCAACATAGCTCAAAAGAGACTACATTTGCCCTATAGGTCTTTATTATTCTGCCTCTGCCCCGCTGCGGTATAAGTCAGGATACTTTTCCAATTACCAATGGAGTCCAAAAATATGATATGAATGGGGTCTGACTAATAAATCTAATTGTATATAGTAAAGGACAGGGGTGTAACTTGTAGCTCCTAGGCATGAATACAAAATCTGTAACAAGGACCTTCACTTCTCATGTGCTATTTACAAGACCGGTGTCTTCTTATATAGCATTTACAGGAGCAGTGCTGTCCTGTGCTATAAAACAACTGCTGAGAGTAACACCCTATCCAGAAAGGGAGTCCTATGCTTCTCAGAATTTTCCATAGGTGTATATTGCTGGACAGATAGCATCACCTTCTTATATGTAACATTGAGAAACATCTATTTATTATCAATAAGATGCAGATAGCCTTATGGTTTACAAATACTCCTTAGTGATTCACCTGCTGTCATCATCATCCGATTAGTGTACCAAGGCAAGTGTTCTCACAAGCCCCCGCTGCGTGGGCAGCACTGTAGGAGTGGGAAGGAATTGCCAAATCCCAGCTAACATGTCTTAACAGAAGCTGTATACACTCGTCACCCTCTATCTCTCCCCTCTTATAACATTTGGTGCTCTGAAAGGATTAGCGCTGGCTACTTCCAGTGACAGATTGTGGAGCTTTGTGGTTTTGTCATAGGGACACAGGAGGAAAAAAAAAACAACTAATGGAAGGGATTATGAGAAGCTGCATATAGAAGTGCACTGCTTACATGTCATCCAAGGCTAGGCGTCATTGCATTATGATAATACATTTCGATAAGCAGTGCTGCAAAGAAATGATAGAAAAGAAGCATCTATAGATCTTTACAGTCACTTCAATGCCAAGGACAGACATGCCAAAGACAAGAGCCATTAGTTGGTTTTCTCTTGAAGGGTTGTCCAGGATTAAAAAAAAGGGTTCCTTATTTTTTTTTTCAGAAACAGCACCACTGTTATCCAAGGCCTGTCTAATCAAGTTGACTGCGATGCAATACCAGAAACAACCCATGGGCAAGTTTTACGTTGTTTCAAGAGAAAAAAATACCATTTTATCTAAATGCAATATAAATGATGAAGGTGACCATCTTAATTATGAGCTCTCTATTCAAGTTGGCTTAACTGCAATACTAGATACAACCCATGGACAACCCCTTTAAATAGTTTAAAGAAAAAGAATAACATACCCCTTTCGAAATTCAATATAAATGATGAAGGTCACCATCTTTGTTGTTCTGTGAATAGGTTAGGAAATTTTCTACTTTCAGAAACTGCCACTCTTGTCCATGGGGTGCCCATCCAAGTTGGCTGAACTGCAATACTAGAAACAACCCATGGACAACCATTAAATAGCTTCAAGGAAAAAAATAACATATAGTTTTTTCTGAACTAGGTTAAATGATGAAGGTCACCATCTTTGTTGTATTGTGAATAAGTTAGGAGGTTTTCCACTGTCGGAAACCACTAGAGTCATCTTACCTACACTCATCCATTCTGGACGGATCCTCATGTGTTGTTCTTCAACTAGCTGAATGCCCTGCAGAGTCTGTCCATATGTCAACTTTTTGGAAAAATTATTTACCTATTTGGGTGGTCCTAATTAGCTAAAGTCAAGTTGTTAATCCAGATCTATCAGACATCTGTGATATAAAGGCATAAAAGCACATATCAGATGGTTCATGCATGGCATTAGCAGCCTCAGGCTCATGGTGCCTGTGCTCTGAATAGCAAATTAAAGGGATTGTCTCACCATGTTGTTTCACAGAGCCACAAGCAGTTTTAGATTCACGCTTCCTGTCTCTTCCTGGTCAGCAGTGATTAGTATATCAGCTCTGTATTCCCAGCTCTTCTGGTTGCACTGACATGAAAGCAGGATATCTTATCTATAGAGCAGAAAGCTTCAGAGCTCAAAGTAAACAAAAGGAATTAATCTCCTTTGTTTGTTAGAGATAACACACTCTCTCCTCAAGCTGCCAGTGTCTTGTGTGTGGACATGTGGTGCTATCAGATAAGACAAAGAGCAGAGAGAGAGGGAAGAGCAGGATGGTAACCAAAGAAACCTGTGGGCACTCAGAGCAGATAAAGTCTTTCTTATCTGCTGATTAGGGAAAAATCAAAAGTGGATTGTATTTGGAAAAAAAATCTTGCTTTAACGTTCCCTACATGTTGAAAGCTAATCATTGTAGTGAAACTGTTGTCTCACTACATTTAAGTGCCACAACCCTTAGAATAAAAAAACAAAATCTAATTAAACATGCTTATCAAGCAAAGGGTAGGTTAGAAAGGAAGTCTACCCCTTATATCTCGAGGTGGCTGTCCTCTTGAGTATATATGAAATACTTCTGGGGCATGTCAGTGAAAATATAAAAAGTTTTCTCCAGCTCTACAAATTGAATGGCCCATCCTTAGGACAGGCCATCAATATATGCTAGTTGAAGGGGCTGCAGTTATCACATCCCCTACGTTGTGCCACAACGTACGTTGCAAGCGCCACATCCCTTATGTTGTATATCAGACACAGCTCTGTGTTATTGATATTGACTGTGCCTGATATAACAGTTCAGCTTATAGTGCCCATATATCTTCAGCAGCTGTCGGACGACAGTTGCTTCTCCCATGTTGTGCCACATTGTGACATATGGCATCACCATTAACCAGTGCCTGAATATACAAAAAGCTGCACACAAAGTTCTATGTATAAAACTACTAAATAATAGTCATGCAATAATCAAATAACTCTGCTACACAAAACCCAAGGCTAATATTACCAATAATCCCACTAAGACCAAATACCGCCACACCCTGACCACATACCACCACCACACAATGACTGACTAATACCGTCACATGACCGCATATCATCACCACATAATGACTGAACAATACTGCAACACCATGACTTCAAATCACTATAATATAGTGGCTGAGTAATACCACCACATATCGTTATCAAATAGAGCCTTCATCACCACTCTCTCCAGAGAGATTATGGACACTACAATGGAAACCTGACACTCTTGGTATCCATCATATAATGGAACCAGCTCCACCTTTGTGCTGAAGGCTCTGAAACGAACCTTTGTGCAGATGTTAACCAGGACTTGAAGGGGTAATCCATTCTTTTTAAAAAGTTACTTCTGGTTAGAGTTGGGTTAAAATATACCTATGCAGGCAATTGAGTGGTATGATAGATTGGGAAATAGGAATTTTAGTTTTTTTGACTGAGGTTATTCTTATACATTAGAATAAAATATACTTCAGCTGCTTGAGACCTACTTTAATTACAGCCTTAGGCCGTGTTCCTACAGAAAAATATGCTGTGTTACACAGATGGTAATATGTTTGGAATTCTGCTGTGTATTTTATTTTCTTCTTGACACGGATTTTGGTGCATGTTATGATATAGTTTAACCTCATGTAATAGGACTAAACTGCATCCTAGATCCCTTAGAACAGTGTTTCTCAACTCCAGTCCTCAAGACCCACCAACAGGCCAAGTTTTCAGGATTTCCTTGGTATTGCCCAGGTGATATAATTATTGTCAATGCATTCAGTAGGAGATCCTGAAAACATGACCTGTTGGTGGGTTTTGAGGACTGGAGTTGAGAAACACTGCCTTAGAATGAACCCCTGTTCATTTGCCCTTTTTAACCCCTTAACTCCCAGGCCGGAAAAGTAGTTAATGACCAGAAAGTTTTTTTAGTTTTTGCCTCTTTGTGTTTCAACAGTTGTAACTTTTTTATTTTTTCAATGACGCAGTTGGATGAGGTCTCTTTTTATTCGAGACAAGTTGTGCTTTATGGAGGAATAGTTTAAGTTAACTTATAAATAATAGCAGAATTTTATTTATTTTTTTTTATTTATTTATTTTTTTTACATTTTTTTTACATCGTTTATATTTCACACGTAATAACTTGTTAGATTAATTCTACAGGTTATTCCGGTCATGTGGATACCTAATATGTGTAGGTTTTTTTGTGTGTGTAATTTATGCAAAATTTAAATTTTTTATAAATATTTATTTTTTTTTTATTATTTATTTTTTTATTCTTTTTTTTACACTTATGTTTATTTTTTTACTTATTTTTAAATCCCATGAAGGGAGAACTGTTTTACATTTTTTTAAATTTTTTTTTTACATTATAATGTATAGCATATTCATTATGCTAAACATATAAAGTTCAGTCTGACACAGGCAGTGTCAGGCAGCACACAGTGTGTCAGATCGCTTTGTTACACAGACACTGGGGCCACCTAGGTCCCAGAGTGATGTGCAGCGTTCCTCGAGCTCTGTTGGGTCACGGTGATCCGATCACCACAAGCAGGAGAACCCTTTGATTGCGCTGCAGTAATGAAACGCGCATCAAGGGTTAAAGCAGCGGGTGTGAGGTTTCTCGCACCCGGTGCTTGCAGGAGATGCTCTGGGACAGGGATGTGTAGTACAGCCGATCCCAGCGCAGCTGCGGCCCGGGTTGCAAAACTCCGATGTCTGCAGCACGTCAAAAGCGCGCTGCAGACAAACGCCCGCACCACGCGTCAAAGTCGGTGGCAGTCGTTAAGGGGTTAAAGCATATGAGTCATAGACTTGGGACCCTTCTTTTAAGCATCCTGTCTTGCAGATAACACAAAATTGTGTGCATCCTCAGATTTGTAAAATTTATTATATCTTTACATCGGACAACACTGAAGTTTACGACCTGAGATACACTGAAAGTAGTCAGGGTACTTGTATAACATGTAAATTTGGTGCCTCAAAATAACTCAACACACATCCATCAATGTCTAAAACGATGGCAACAAAAGTGTGTACACCCCTAAGTGAGAATACAAAAATTGTGTGACTACTTTACATTGTATCAAAGTGTCATATCCTCAGTGTTGTCCCATGAAAAGATATAATACAATATCTACAAAAATGTGAGAGGTGTACTCACTTTTGTGACATATTGTAAGTATAGATATAGTTATAGGTCTCTCCAGCTCTGTTGCTCTTAAAGTTGATGTTAGAATAAGTGAAGTTTTATGGTTGAAACATCTAGATGTTAGTAAATTTTGTGGTATATAGTGAGGCACATTTATAGGGCTTGTTAGTTATCTTTGTGTGGATTTGTGTGCCCACTATAGGGTTAATGCGAATTGGTTCTAACCTAAGGCCGGCCTTGCCTAAAAACCTAGGGGCACATGTATGAAAACTGTCTCAGTGTGACTTTCTTTGTTGCTCATAGCAACCAATCAGAGCCCGTAGCAACTACTCAGAGCCCATAGCAACCCATCAGAGCTCCCCTTTCATTTCATATAGTGCTCTGGAAAAATGAGAGGGGCTATGGGCAACAAAGAAAGTCTTAGACCTAGACAGTTTTCATACATGTCCCCCCTAGGGCCATATGTATAGAACAGGGCTACAACAGGTTTTTGGCCCCAAAGCTCAGCTTTCATTTTTCCAGAGCACTATATGAAATGAAAGTTGAGCTCTGACTGGTTGCTATGGGCTCCGATTGGTTGCTATGGGCTCTGAGTGGTTGCTATGAGCTCTGAGTGGTCACTATGAGCTCTGAGTGGTTGCTATGGGCTCTGAGTGGTTGCTATGGCTCTAGAGGCGGTGGTGCGGTCGCCCGTCGGCCCACCTCACCCGCCTGGCGACTCTCACTGACTTGTGCGGCCGCGGCCACACAGAGTCAGTCAGCAGCTGCACACTCCTTCTCCGTCAGCAGACGGCTCCTTCTCACACTGGGCTACGGCCCGTTTACTCTCTTCCTATGGTCCTTGACTTGTGACTATTTTGAAAAAGGTCTTTTGACCGAAAGTCTATATAATAAAGTCACCAATACCTCTCATATGTGTGGAGCCTGTGGATTTAAATTAAAATATCCTTTAATTGCATCTAATTGAGTGCGGTCTATTTTGACTTTGGTTACACATGTGGTGAAACTCCACCTACGACCTGCACCATACAAATATTAATAAGCAAACTGAGAGTGCCTTCCCTTCTCTTTCGTTGCGTACAGGGACGAGGCAGGAGGGGTCGTTCCCCTCCTGCTTTCTCCCATGTATGTACAGCGTTAGCTGAATGCTGTACATACACCTCAGTGTCGCAGGGGGAGTGACACAGGGCTGTACTCACACTCCCTGCGACGCTGAGTCTCCTCGGTCAGCAGCTTCTGCCGGCCAGGAGATCTCCGGAGCTGCAGAGAATCTGGTAAGGTGAGTAGATTTTATTATTTTATTTTTATTGGCTATTAGGAACACTACCTGGCTAAAGGGGGCACTACCTGGCTAATGGGAGCACTAGCTGGCTAATGGAGGCACTACCTGGCTATTGGGGGCACTCCTGGCTATTGGGGGCACTACCTGGCTAATGGGAGCACTACCTGGCTAATGGGGGCACCACCTGGCTAGTGGGAGAACCCCCTGGCTAATGGGGGCACGACCTGGCTAAGGGGGGCACTACCTGGCTATTGGGGGCATCTAACTGGCTATTGGGGCATGTACCTGGCTAATGGGGGCACTACCTGGCTAATGGGGGCACTACCTGGCTAATGGGGGCACTAACTGACTATTGGGGGCATCTACCTGGCTAATGGGGGCACTACCTGGCTATTGGAGGCATCTACCTGGCTATTGGGGGCATCTACCTGGCTAATGGGAGCATTACCTGGCTAATGGGGGCACTACCTGGCTAATGGGAGCACTACCTGGCAAACGGGGGTACTACCTGGCTAATGGGGGCACTACCTGGCTAACGGGGGGCACTACCTGGCTGTAAGGAACATTTACCTGGCTCTAAGGAGCATCTACCTGGCTATTAGAGGGCACTACCTGGCTATTAGGGGGTACTACCTGGCTAGAGGGGGGAAACCACCTGGCTAGAAGGGTGCAGCAACCTGGCTAGAAGGGTGCAGCAACCTGGCTACAGGGTTCAAATAGTTACCTACAGAGGCTTATATAACTACATAATAGACACCTATGTTTCTATTTATTGGGGAGCCTATATAACTACCTATCTACTTAATAGGGTACTGAGATACCTATCTATTGGAGCACAGTTTGGCGGTACCCCCCAGCTCTCCTGGATGCTGAATAGGCCATCCAACAGTTCAGGGAAGCTGGGTGACGCCAAACCCCTAATTTAGCTTTTTTCCAGAGCAGTTACACAGTTAGGTGGCATGGGGTGTGGCTTTTGAAGGGGCATGGCGCACAAACCAGATGGGCGTGGTCATGCAAATGTATTTCCCGCTTTCAAAAATTGGCATGTATGTATTAAAATCGAGGTAGAACTGGCGAGTCGGCACCAGGTTCATACATGTCACCCTAAGGGTGACATGTCCCATTAGGGCTGCGCCATGTTTTGGTATATTTTGCAGCAAAAAACTGTTGACGGCCTATTCTCTGTATAAATGAACTGTCATACACCAATACAAGGTGCATCATACACCAGGCACCACACATTTGAATGTGCCTAAATTAGGCGCATCAAATATGTTATGCAAGGTATACCACACGCCAGATTTATGAAAGGCTCATACATTGAGGCACACTATACATTTATTTAATGCGCCTTAAAACTGGCATGGCGGGGCCACTTTTCGAGGGACATGTCCCATAAGGGCTGATCCATTTTTTTGTGTACTGGTTGACGCCCTATTCCCTATATAAATGAACTGTCGTACACCAAAACTAGGCACATTATTACACCAGGCACGACACATTTCAATACGCCTAAAGTAGGCGTACCAAATATGCTAGCAATGGTATGCTATGCGCCTAGATTAGGCGCATCAATTATACTATGCAAGGTATACCACACGCCAGATTTTTGATAGGTTCAGTCATTCAGGAGCATTATACACTCATTTAATGCGCCTTAAAATTGGTGTGGAAGCACCTATTTTCAGACATTTCGACCTTGACGGAACATGTATGTTTTTTGGGGCCCATACGGCACATTTTTTTGCTCATATTAGTAGCGTAGATGTGCCTGAATTTATGAACCAGTTCTACTGCGGGTCATAGATTAGGCACTTTCTCCAGTCATAAATGTGTAGAATCATATGGTTGTGGTGCGACACGCCTCTAGAATGCCCCTGATCTCAGAGGTATTAACAAGTGCCAGATAATGCGCCTAATTTTGGAGTGTCCCTGATTATACATCTACTAAACAGGGCTGCGACAATATTTTGTTTTGCTTTCAGCCCAAAAACCCTGTACATACATGTCGCCCTTCGTGTCTATTACTACTTATTACCCAGGTCATGATCCATCAGTGGAAGAAAAGCCTCTGAGAGGCTCCACACTGACCCTGTTGGACCAGCATTGAACTATTGATCCATTTACCATTGCAGAGATTAATCCAATATTTAACATAATGTATGTCATGATGGTAGTAAGGATGAATGTGCGTGAGCAGTAGCAGTCACTTAAGCGACACATAAAAACAAAAGCTCCCCAAAAATTATGCGGTTGTGTGTGGTTTTTCCCTTTCCATCCCACAAAGTTTGTTGCTTCCGTTTCCCAGTACATTAAATGGTAACATTAAAAAATGCGACTTGTCTCACAAAAAATATTCAGGAAGGTGGTGGGGGTGGTTAAAATGGCCCTGATTGAAGGATATAACCTCACCCCTTTTTGATAGTTGACAGTGGAGAAAAAAAACTAAGGGCGACATGTATGAATTCGATTTTTTTTACTTGGCGGGCCGAACCCCAGATTTTTGGCGATTAAATAGAGTTTAGGGCCCAAAATTCTAAAATTCTCTATTAAAAACTCTACCCCAACAAATTTTGGCGATTAAGTTGTAATGCGCCAAACTTTGTATGGGCTAGAGTGTAATCCCCGGATTTTTTGAGAGAAGGTGAAGGCGTTTGAAGTGAATTATTAACTCATATTCAGTGTAAAGGGGTTGAATTATGAAAGGGTTTTTGTGCCCCGACACCAGTTTAAATAGATATAAAAGAGTGTAAAATACACAGATTTTTGGTGATTAAATGAGTTAACGCCCCAAATTTTAGGGGCATAGAATGTAATCCCCAAAATTTGGCGACTAAGGTTATGAAATTGCGCCCAAAAATTGTCTATTTACATTTCTATATTATTAAATGTTTTTCGGCGCAAGAAAAAAAAAAAGTAGCATTCGAACCCATTATTTCCCCTCTTAATGTTTAAATTGCTAATTCGAGTTTCTGAGGTGTAGAAACGAAGATTTTTGGGATTAAGTCATCCCCAAATACAAAAGTTTGGGCGTTAGGGCTTATGTAATGCGCCAAAAAATTTCATAGTGTGTATTTACACTCTTCTATATCTATTTAAACTGAGTGCCGGCCCAAGTTAAAAAAGTACCATCAAATTCATAATGTGCCCTAAAATCTGAAACAAATTCACAAAAAATAGCACCAAGAAATTTGGAAAAAAAATTACAAAAAGTTTTCCACATCTTTATTACCAGCAAATTTTTTTATTTTTCATTTCTGGCAAAAACAGATCAGAGAGATGAGAGCCAGTTAGAAGGTGATCTCCTCTGACCCTGCGGATGAAGGAGAGGTGTTTAATAATGCAGCAGAAAAGGAGGAAACTCTCGCTGCAGCAGTCACAGGGTGGAATGAAAGGAGACGAGTGCCAGTTTGAAATAAAACCCTATTAACAAAATTCCCATATAGATAAAAAATTTAACATTTTCCAAGGAGCAAGCCATACCAAGGCATGATTTCCAAATTGGGGAAAAAAATTTGGGTGGGGAAAATCAAATTAAGGGCCACATGTACGAAGACTGTTTGGGTCTAAGACTTTCTTTGTTGCTCATAGCAACCAGTCAGAGTACCCCTTTAATTTTTTCAGAGCACTATGTTAAATGAAAGATGAGCTCTGTTTGCTATGAGCAACAAAGAAAATGTTAGACCCAGACAGTCTTCATACATGTCTCCCTAATTTTTTTTCTCTAGCCCTGTTACCTTAACAATAAGCTGGGGTGAGAGTTATTTTTTTTTTTAGGTTTTTTTTAAATGTTAATTACTTTCCCGTAGTGCTCCCGGTTAGCAGACCCCAGTGCGGTGTCCTTCAGTTCATCGCATTCGGGTTTCCATAAAACCTGGTTTGGTAAGGGGAAAGTGACATCGCCCGCAAGGGGACATCACTGGGAGTGGCTAGCCCGGGGCTTTTAAAATTTTTTGGGCCATTTTCCCAAGCTCAGGGGGATAGATGAACCCATTAGCAGGAAATTTGGGTATATGCTTTGGGAAAAATTAAAGGTGCGTTGTACCAAGTCGTATTTATGGCACCTTCTGATCCCCCTTATTTATATGCAATTGTATCAGCAACCCCCCCCCCTCACCCCTTTGGGGGTATGTGAGAGGGCCGTTTAGGCTAAATTTCACTCGGGGCGAGGGAAGAAATTTTGCCCACCCCCATGTAAATAATGTGCCATAAAAAACGTGATCCCCATCAACCCAAACCAAAATATACAAAAAAGTTTTTCCCACAATAAAGTGTACATAAAAAATTTATAAAAATTCATTTTTATAAATTCCCCAAAAAATGCTCAAAAACCAAAACCCCAAGACCAAAAAAACCACAATCACCCCACTAGTGATTAATAATCAAATGACCATTACGAATACAAAATTTATTTAAACCCAATATTTACCAGCATAAGGGGGGTGGTCCCCAGCTGTTTATAGGCCTGCAGAATATAAATGGTTACAGTTAAAGTTATATCTAGTGACTCACAGGAGACGTTTTTGAAGAGTTTTTTTTTTCTTTTCTTTCCCATTTTCCCCCAAGCCATGGATAACCCCCGACTCTTCACTGAAAAAATTTACAAAATAAACTTTAAGACCCCTCAATTTATCAGCATTTCCCAAACCCAAATTTCCCTATCTCTAAAAAAACCCCCCCTCTATACATCTATATGGTACCCATGTAATAGCCCCCTATAGGGGGTTTACCCCCCTGACCAGGATTCCCCCCCTAAGCGTAGAGCCCCCTGAACCCAGTTGATCCCCCCCATACCCAGTTGATGCCCCTGTTTCAGTAGATCCCCTGTAGCCGTAGATCCCCCCTTAGCCAGTAGATGCCCCCTTGTACCCATGTTTGCCCCCTTGTCCCGGAAACCCCCCTTGTAGCCAGTGTCCCCCCCTTTGACCGTGTGCCCCATTTTAGCCAGTGTGCCCCCTTGTGGCAGTATCCCCCCCCTTGTACAGTGATCCCCCCTTGTACCCAGTGTGCCCACCTTGTAGCCTGATCCCCCCCCTTGTAGCAGTGTCCCCCCTTGTAGCAGTGTCCCCCTTTGTAGCCAGTGTTTGCCCTGTAAGAAATTAAAAAATAACAAAAAAGTATCACCTCGGTCCCCCACCCCCTGCCCGGAGCTGTTTCAGCGGGGGGAGTGTACAGTGGGAGCAAGTGAGCATCAGTGTTTTCGCGCAGAATCCCGGGATTCCCCTCGGGGGAAAAAGCTGTTCTGCGCCGAGGAGATGAGCGTCAAGGGGAAGGTGGGAAAGCTGTGCGCCCTCGCGACGTGTGTATTATCGGCGCTAAATGAGCCCGGATACATACAGGGGAGGAGCGGGAGGGAAAACACCCGTCCGCCCACCTTGTATCGGCAGCTGGGTTGCGGACTTTTAAAAAACAGGCGCAGAGTAGGGGGGGGTTTTTCAAGGGGGCAGGGGGCGGCGCGGGCCCCCCGCGGGTGATTGTTTTTATTTGGGATTTTTGCATTTGTGCAATCTCCCCCAAGCATTATACTGTGGTTTTTTCTGCAGCTGGGGGGTGAACAGGGATTAAGTTAATGTGCAGTTTTTTTTTTCATCAAGGTGTTTAAAAGGATTTGGCCCCCGGGGGTTTGCCCGGGGGTTTTCAGGGGGGGGTGGGGGGGGTTCAGCGGGGAAGGGCGTGGTTTTGGGGGCCGGCTTGCGCCGAGGGTTTGCTCCCCTGCAAATAATAGAGGGGGGAAGCCGACGGGCCGGCCGGCCCGGGCCTTCCCCCGGGAAACGGGCCTCCTCCCCGGGGAAATTGGGGGCCCCCGGGCAGAGAACTCCCCTTTAAGAATGACAGGAGAGTTCTTACACGCGCGGGTCTGGCCCCGGCCCCGGGGCCCGGCCAAACCCGGGGTGTGATTTAACGCGGTTTTCCAAAAGGGAAACCCGTTAATAATCAGGTGGATTTGGGGGGGGGTTTTTTTGGCGGGAAAACCCTCAACCCCCCCCATAAAATGGGCCCCCCCAAAAACCCTGTGTGAAAGGAGCCTAAAATTTCCCCGAGTGGGGTTGTGAAAAATTTCTCACAATCAGCTGCAACTGTTAATTTTTCCCCGGGAGCTAAGGCCAGAGTTCCCGCTGGGTTTTGTCTGTCCAGATGAGCTGTGAATATGGCCCAAAACTTGTAGTGTTTTCTGAGTAAGTAATGTTCCACTTTTGTATGTTTTTTTTTTAGACCAGGAGCATCACAGATAAAAAAAAAAAAACTAAGCCTAGCCCCTTTTCAGGGTTGGGGTTGATTTTATTTTTGCAGATTTTCACAAAAAGTCAAACTGAGTACACCCAGTTTGGATCAAATTTTAAATCAACCTGAAACTGAAGTGTCAGTTATCCTCCATAGTTGCCATGGCGCCTATAAAACTGAAGCCTGAGAAGAATCAAAAATTTTAGATTATCGTTTTCATTTATTTATTTATTAATTTCCACCAGGGCATGATACACATAAGTATACAAATCACCAAAGTATGCAATGTTGCTTTCATGATGTCCAGATCTAGATTTATAATTTTTCCGGTTAGTCCCCCCTTAGAAAAATCTGTAAAGTAGACTCCCATGGGGGCTAGAGGGAAAACCTTGGGGTATATAGCTATCTATAGCTGCGGACACAAACACCAAATTTGCTTAGCCCAGCACCAGATGCCAGTCTGAAAAATAAGTCAGTAGGAGTAAGATGTGACAAATTTATTAAGAAGACTTTGTCCATCAAGTTTATCTAGGGGTGGAAAGAAGATGTGGATGGATAGAGGGGAACAGGGAACTAAAAATTTGTTTTCCCTATTGATCCGAATGGAACTATATTTTTACCTCATCTCAATTTCCCAATGCAAAAAAAGAAAATGTATATGGAAATAGTTTAAAGTATTTAGTTGCAAGTATTAATTCAACCCTTTCTTGAAGCCCTCACTTGTTCCTACTTTGGCCAGTTCTTAAAGGGGTTGTCTCGCTACAAAGAATAGCTTTCAATATGTAGGAAACAGTAAAAGACTTTTCCCAAATATATTGCGTTGTTCATCTTTTTTGTTAAGGGTACAAAGTTTTATACTTCTGAGGGGGCCTAGGTTTCCTAAGTGACGATCGTATACTTTTTCCCCCGCTGTTTGTTTATTGATAGAGGGTGCTCATCAAAGGGGTGCAGACAGACTGCGGAGTGAGAGTTGTGTTTATTGATTTTCAGACAAAAGACAGTGATTACCTACTGTTTACATTAGTCACAGTTTCCTGTTGGGAGAAGGTAATTTAGTTAAACTAGAAATAAACAAATAAAACAGGAAGTCTGAAAACATGGGTATAAACAAACAGAAGTTTTAAAAGGGGTGAAAAGCAAAGAAATTATTTCATTTCATGCATTTATGAAATTATGAGATGAGACAACCCCTTTAAAGCAGCTATTTCACAGATTTACAGTTCTTACAGTACAAAAGGTTTGTCACCTGTAGACATTGAGCCTTTATTCTTCAGATAAAGAGAGCCTTCCTCCATGTCTGTTAAGGGGTTTTAACATGAAACAGCTATTCCCCACATTTTTTTGTTCAGGCCATTTATATACTGTACCAATTAATCACATAAATAGGTTTTATTCTTCTTTATCTGTGACATACACGTAGTCCTCAGAAGCTATGATCTGAGCAGGGAAAGACTTTCAATGGGCAATAAAAAAATATAATCATGCTTTATAATATTCTACCATCTTTGCTGGTATTCTTCCTGGGTTCGTCTACGTATATAATTATACAACGGTTGTATTTTTAAAATGGACTTTTCAAGATTTTATTTTTTCCATAAATTTTATCCAATGCTTTTTTTATTATCAATGGGGTGCCCTTGGGCCACCATGGAATTTTTTCTGGGGCCCCCCTGTGAAATTGATTCTGGGGGCCCCCCCCCTACAGTACTGTACTGACCCCGGCTATGTTCACACGATGCCCTTTTTGAAGTATTTAGGGCGTAAATTTGGGTGCAATGCAACCCGAATCATCCCCATCAATCATTTCTCAAAAAGGGGCAATTTTTTAACCCGCAGTTTTCCCGCCGCATATTGAATGCCAGCAGAAAGAAGAGACATATGACTTCTTTCCACCGGCAGGGATAATGAAAGTGAATGAGGCCAGCTGAGGGCTCCTGCGCTGTAGAAGAGCAGGCTGATCAGCACGTTCTTCTAAACCATAGTTGCCAACTTTTGAAAATGAAAAAGCAGGAGACAGTAGTGGGCGGCGCGCGTAGCCAGGTAGATGCCCCCCTTTGTTAGCCAGGTAGATGCCCCCCACTGTTTGTCAGGTAGTGCCCCCCCACTGTTTGCCAGGTAGTGCCCCCATTGTTTGCCAGGTAGATGCCCCCATTGTTTGCCAGATAGTGCCCCCTCTGTTGGCCAGGTAGATGCCCCCATTGATTTCCAGGTAGTGCCCCCTTTAGTAGCCAGGTAGTGCCCCCCATTAGTAGCCAGGTAGTGCCCCCCATTGTAGCCAGGTAGTGCCCCCCATTGTAGCCAGGTAGTGCCCCCCCATTGTAGCCAGGTAGTGCCTCCCCATTGTAGCCAGGTAGTGCCTCCATTGTTGCCAGGTAGTGCCCCCCCATTGTAGCCAGGTAGTGCCCCCATTGTTAGCCAGGTAGTGCCCTCTCTGTTGCCAGGTAGTGCCCCCCATTGTTAGCCAGGTAGTGCCCCCATTGTAGCTAGGTAGACCCCCCATTGTAGCCAGGTAGACCCCCCATTGTAGCCAGGTTGACCCCCCCCATTGTAGACAGACAGTGCCCCCCTCAAAATAATAAAAATAAAATAATAAACTCCACTTCCCTGACCAGGCTCCTGCAGAGCGGCCAGCTCCAGCCGCTCTCCTCAGCGTCACAGTGGAAGGGAGTGCAGCCGCGCGTCACTTCCTCTGTGATGCTGACATGTGTGTACGGCGCACAGCAGCGCCGGACATACAGGGGGAGGAGGCAGGAGGGAGCGATCCCTTCTGCCTCCTCCCTGCTCAGCGAGGTTCCGGGCGGGTGAAGCGGGCGCAGCGCCAGCCTCACCCGCCTGTGGGAACGGACCGGCGGCGCCAGAGTAGCGCACCAGCGCTACTCCGGCGCCGCGGGCAATTAAAGGATCCCCGCCGCCTGCGGGCGGCGGGAGGAATGCCAACTCCCCCGGGAGGGCGGGGGGGGACCCCAAATAGCGGGACCCCCCGCCAAAAACGGGAGAGTTGGCATGTATGTTCTAAACACACGGTGTCTTGGCACACACCGCAAGGCTCCGTGTGAACATACTCTGCTTCTTGCTTTTTGCCTCTTTCTTTCTGCCTTTCTTCCTCTTGAAAGGATGTATATGCAGGTCTGCCATGCTCAGGGGCTCGCTGGAGCAGTCCGAGCCTGGGCTCCGCAATACCAGATAGTAGGAAGGTGCTGCGGACTCTTGAACTTCTCTCTGACACAGTACTATGGCATACTCGGAACCCTGGGGTGGCCCCTTTAAGATGGTTGTTGTCACGGGTAACGGTGTATGGCACGAGGGTAATATGGTGGCTAACTTCCCCAGGGACCTGAGTACCCAAAAATTCTTCGTTGTCCCTAGTCAAGACACCAATCACTAGACGACCAATGCCAGGGTTTGGAAACAACGGTAGTTGCATTTATTTGCAGCAATAACTAGTTGAGCCCTTGTCTCTGGATGCAACAGGAATACAATAACTGTGATGCAGTAACAATGACTTGACTTGAGTAAAGATGTAATAGCGGTAGCTTTGATAATGATACAACAGTGTATGTGTCAGACTCTGGTAACTTGAGATGCTGGGAGTAGTATTACTTTAGAAAGATAACTGATTACAGACCTTATTCCTGAAGAGTGGATTCTTACACCAAGGGCACAGGCTTTGAGAAAAAGACCTGGTTTGAAGGACCTCTGATTCTTGAATACTCGGATTTGAGACAGACTGAAGCTACTTCCGCACGCGTTGACGCATGAGAAGTGCGTGGATCTCTGACTTGAAAGCCAGGAGAAGACTATGACCGCTGGTGGGAGACCCTCTATTCCCAGACGGTCGGACAGAAGGTTTCTGACTGGACTTGCACCCTCCTGAGTAGCACTGGAGATCCTGTGTGAGTCCCTTAGGTGGTAGGAGAATTAAGGACAGGTTTTGAGGTAGGCTAGGGGCCTAGCAGAATGGCTGAGGTGAGCCAGGGAGCAACACACACCTTGACTTGCCGGAGACCTCGCACACCTCCCGATGGAGGAGCAGAGACTAACTAACCAACTGCCTAACTGCCTAACTGCCTCACTGCCTAACTGCCTCTGGCCAGCCGTTGGTGTTGGCATGGTAGCAGAGGGGTCACATGTCAGAGAGCTATTGCATCATTTTGAACGACAGGTTATGCAGCCAATCAGCAGATATACATGTTATACATAGGCAAATGTTATAACAAGGAACCAAACAGCAGAGGGCGACCTAGAGAATACTTTAGACTGCAATATTATGATTTATTTTCTGCACTGAAACATTGTGACAGAATACAGCAAAATATGGAACAAAGAAATCTTCAGTGCTGGGTCACTACAACTACACCCAATATTATGCTATGTAGAGGAATGGAATGTATTGCTGTTTCTGCTGCTGGGTCACAAACTATGATGTCTAAGAGGCAAGCTGAAGGAGCCTTTGTGCTGTTTGTAGCACATTAGACTCTTTGGTCTGTGGCTCAGTAGCAATTCCTGAGGCTAGGCCCCACTGATTAAGCACTAATAGATCAATATGCAATTGCACTTGACAACATGCTCTGAAGGCACAGATTTTGCTATTTCGTTGTGCATAAATTCCACTGCTCTAGAGTAGGGGTGTCAAACTTGTTTCACTTAAAGGGGTTTTGCCACAAAGTAAAATTGATGTGGGAAGTTTGTAAATTACATAATAAACATTTTCACCATTCATCATTATTAAAGATTCTGCACCGTTTTTATTTTAGCTGCTCCTTTAGTGATCCATTGTTTACAGCTCATCTCCAGAGGCTATGACCAGGCAGGGCTCAGAGCTTCTCAGTCCTGGTCGCAGATGCTCAGACATCACTTCTCCTCTCAGGCAGCTACTGAGTGTTCAAACCCCAGGTGCTGTCATTCTACTCCTGTCTTCTGTATTGCTTAGTAATTAGTCAAAAAATGCAAATAAATTTAAAAAAGAAACCTCAATCAGGTTTGTGCATTGATGAAGAGAAATAAAATCCACAGGTTTGGTTCCTGCAGGGATTTGAACCGAGGACCGTTGTGCCTCACGGCAAAAGTTTTATCTCTGAACTACAATGTAGCTACTGACAGTTCTACACATAAACAGACCTTTCTTTGACTACAGAGAGGAAAACCATGGTGATGTCATCCTTGGGTAACATAATATGCATTTCAAACAAATAACACACGCCCTCTTCTGAGCACAGAGAGCTGAAGAGCTGGATACAGGAGGTATGAAATGTGACGAAAAGAAACAGCTCACCTCCCGGCGTTCAGCTGAAGTTAACCTTCACACTCCCAGCACGGTCCAGGGTGCAAAACCCTTTATCTTCAACAGCACAGAGTAAACAAACATACGAACCAGCTCTGGAGTGAATTGAAGTAGTTAGACTGTGGGGCTTTCTTCTTAAAACCACATTCCTTTATTATCTTCTTACAAACTTTAGTAAAAACATTCTCATGGAAGCACAAGCAAGTGCAAACGAGAGATCCAGGTGCAGGTTGGCAAGTGAGCTAGCAGACCGACGCGTTTCGGGTCACGTGACCCTTACTCATGGTACAGCTGTAACGTGCATAGCTCTATTTAAATACACAGGAGATGACGTGACATCTCTATTCTCCAAGAACAAAACATAATATAATGATGTCAAAAAGACCCACATTACTGTGTACATAAAAAATCATCCTAAAAAGTATATTACAGCTCACTCTAATAATGATACTGAATGTCTGGTCTAACGTTAAGCCCTCTCAGGACCCAAGTATCCAGGTGGAATATCCACCATGCTTCCCTACTCAACATTTTTCTCTGTAAGTCTCCCCCACGTTCTGGATTTAAAATGCGCTCTATGCCCGTTACTACTAACGATTGTAAATTGCCACCATGTATTTCACCAAAATGTTTGGAGACTGCTGAACATTTAAAAAGATCCGTTTTTTTGGCATCTGAAAGATGGCGCCGTATATGTGTTTTTAAAGGGCCACTTGTACAGCTAACATACTGCACTTTGCAAGCCGTACAGCCAATCAAATAGATAACATGCTTAGTATTGCAATTTAGGAACGTTTTGATTTGAAAAGTTCTGTTATTACTAAAAGAGGTAAATGTTGTAGTGTTTTCAACATATTTGCAAGTAATGCAAACCCTATGTCCACATCCAAAAATAACCTTGCTATTTAACCAGTTGTGGGAAATTTCCTTTTTAGAAATGAATAAACTGGGAGATATCTGTGAACCAATTGTGGGAGCACGTCTGGGAACAAATCTAATGTTCCCTTGCAATGCCTTTTTAACTGACTGATTAACAAACAAAATAGGTAAGTGATTTTTGATAATGTCCACAATTTTAGTGAATTGTTTGCTGTAATTGGTTGAAAATGTTATGGTATTCTTATTCATATTTTTATTCACTTTTTCGTGGTCCCTCTTCAAAAATAAATCCAATCTTTCTGATCTTTCCAATCTACGTTTGGCACTTTCTAAAGTTTTTAGGGGATAACTCCTCTCCCTCAACCTGGCACACACTGTTTCTTGTTGTACATGGAACTCCTCTGCTCTGGTACAATTACGTATGTAATGTGATCATGGCAAAACCCCTTTAAGGTCCACAACAGCATTATGGTTATCCTCAAAAGGTCAGGGTGTGCCACATGACCAGTAAAGGCCTAGATATATAGCTGCCAGCCCTTTCTACCTCTTTACCACCAAGCTTCCTACCTTGGAGGGTGGCTAGGGTGCCTGGCTACAGCTGTCAAGTGTGTTACCATCTGCGAGTTACTGAATAAAGTGGTGTGGAAGTGTGTACTGGAGCTCCAAATCCAATATGTTACCCACTCCCTGTACTGCTATTGGCAAGCACTGACAACATCCTCTGGGAAAGTGGAAAGTCGGCCCGCCTGCATCTGGACCTTTTCTATCCCTGCTTGGTGTTTCCAAGTTCTCCCGGGTCACATAAAATGCCATTGTGGGATGGATTTGGCCCATGGGTCTTGAGTTTGACACATGCTCTACTGGATTGAAGCTTCAGGATTTTACATTGTCTCAGGAAAATCAACCCTTATTAAATCACAGCTAGTCCGGGCCCTAAGTGATTATCACTGGCCATTTAAGTAGCAATACATGCCAACCATTTACATGAATGGCCAACCATATATAAACAGGCTGCTTACATAGTGGCTCACTGTTCTCACTTATAGGAAGGGGTATTCCAGGATGGGAAACCCTCCTCTATGATTTCTTTATGCCCTCATGGGGCATATAAATAAGGGTTGTCCTGGTGATTCGAACTCTTTATTGCATCCAGACAGTATATGCATAGCTGTCGCATAGACAGTTAGCATACATTGGTTTTCCGGAAATGTATATCTCTATTTTGGCTGCTGCTGATACATGTTTACTTACTTTTACTGTTTTCTCTTTATAGCATCATTTAAAAATACATATTCAGGACTTTGCAAATTATTCATGACAAACAAGATCCTGGAGGGGGATAATGAAGACAGACGGATATTGTGGTATGTTGATTTCTTCACTACAGATAATTGGAAACATATTTGTGAAGCTGGGTTAAAGACTAACTTGCAAACAAACAGCAAACATCCTCCTCATCACAGAGAATTGTCATCTATGGGGTAGACTATTATGCCTATAATAGAAAACTCATCTGATATTTAACATTCCAATATATAGTGTAACTTCTCAGGACATGCTATCATGTGTGTGTATGAAGAGTAGTGCTATTTCTGGCTATTATATATTTTGTATGTGACCCTTTTTATCAGTTTTCCCCTCAGTAGGCTCCATTTTTAACTTTTGGTTTTCTCCAAAGTAGTGGGAGGAGATTAGCTGCTATCATGTCTCCCATACACTGCACACTTACAGAAGAGGAGACCCTATAGCTCCTCCTCCTATATCTCCATACATACCAAGTGTCCCTTTTGCACATGGGGCATATGTTTAGTAAATAGGGCAAACATAGTGCAATTTGGACTATGTTCACTCTATGGAACTCTATGGTCCCATTGTGGTATTTATTAGGATATATTTTTTTCATGGTATCCTGACCAATACCATGAATGGAAGGCATAAATGTGATGCCAATGGGGTATAAGCTATGAATCAAGCACAAGGGTCAGTCATAACACTAGAGTTGTTTGTTTCTCTCTGCTTATGCCTCCTCCATCCAATCTCCCCCTTCCCTCTCCACAGAATCCTATGGGCAGTATGTAACCTGGTTCCTCAGACAAATAACAGGCTTATGAGACAAGACATATTTTTGCAGTTTTTTCAAAACGCATTATATATTTTGGAGTAGAAATAGAATGAAAAGAGCTTGATGAGCCAGAATCTGTATGTGACTAAATAATAATGGTGTTAACTTTTGCTGTTTTCAATGGGTCACAGGTATGGATAATGTTAGACCATCCCACAAGAATACCAGAGAATCTTCGATGGACCTAGGTTCTGGTACAACAACAAGTCTCCTTGTGCATTAGAGACCTGATGGCGGTAACTCCAAAGCCACTTGCCACTAGGGTAAAGTTTTACTGACTGGTTTGACAAATAATCTATAAGATTTTATCGATAACCTGTGTGTTTAATGATAACAGCTAGGTTTCTTCTGGTGCACTTAAGGATCCCCACTTGTCATAGCTATCATGAATAGTAAGAGGGTTATATCACATTTGACAAGTTATCCAGGGACATCTGTGACCTGTAGCACTTATAGCTTGATTGTGGGGTTCCAACTATTACACTACATGACATTTACTGAGTTCGATACAATACTGGATACAGTGCCATTTATGTTAAATGGGATTACCAAAACTTTAGAAAACCTCCCTACCACCTCCCACTGTGATAAAGTTACATTTTATCCCATACTTACCTCTCCCATCACCGCCGTGCCAGAGCTCCAGTATTTCAACTGGTCCCTCACTGATGACATCAAGTTTATGAATCATGTGTGATCACATGCTGTATAGATTGGTGGAAGCATCATGGGATCCTTGAACGTGATGTTATCAGTGAGGTACCAGGGGAAACACTGGAGCTCTGGAATGGTGGTGAGGGGAGAGGTAAGTATGGGGTCATTTTCTATTTAAGCACAGTGAGAGGTGCTAGGAAGGTTTGTAAAGTCCTAGAAAATGCCTTAAATGTCTAAACTGCAGTAGATGACACAGCAACATGGAAAAAAAATAGGTAATGCAGTGAAGGGTTATAGTGAGACAAGATCCCTGCAATCTGCAAGTCCAGTGGAAAGACTGGGGGCAGACAAAGACAGTAGAGGACCCCCATACGGGAACCATATACGGGCCCTTTGGTATTCCATATGTCATAATAGAGCAACCCCTTTATGTCTATCTACAAATCCACTAGTAATGGTTTGTCACAAAATACATTAGCTTATGCATTTAAATGTAATTTAATAGACTGTAGGAAGCTTTGTTAAGGTGACAGAAACCCAAATAAAAATGCATCTCTAGAATGGAGTTACACTACAATCATTCAGATTATTACAGGCTGAAGCATTTTCTTATAGATCCTTATTTCTATGCATTTTCTCGCATTCTCCATAAAGACTAAAAATGGATCTTGCACTCGCAGCGAACATCTTTCCAGCAGCTGCTGTAAAGTCACTTCTTCTTTCCTGAATCAGTTCTTTTGCTGGGATCGTTAACAACCTTCAAGTTCTTGTTCGCTGCCAACGCTGCATCTGTTCACAGCCTTGATGCCAGGACTAGAACAGTACAGATTGTAGTTAGTTCAATGAATACACATACTATTCAATGACAGGATCCAGTCTGTGCATTCATTTCCAACCTGGTGCCATGAGTAGTTATGAATTTTCAGGAAAAAGAGTCACCCATGATGGAGCACATAGGAACGGCCTGGCCGCCAGAAAGGAATCGGTGTCATCTAATAATAGCTGAATGCGCTGTGAGTGACATTACTCACCAGCAAATGTAGTCAGTATAGAGATGATTTAAAACATTGATGATCGTTTTCAGCAGTTCTTGCACAAGTCCCATATTGTAAGTAGTTGTGTGCTGGGGCATTATTGTGATGCCATCCACTATTTTTTTTAATACAATATGGTGCCTTAGCCCCATATCCCCTGCTTCTTCTCACTCAGTCACCAAGCATACAATTTTACATGCAGTCGTCAGTAGTGAAGTTTTAGATCTATCCTACAGTACATCCATTATACAGAACCTTTCACATTGAACATACTATCTGATCTGCAGGCAGCATGTTACAGAGCAGGAAGAACTGAGCTGACTAATGACTGAAATACAGCTTCTACTAAATCACCCCAGAAAACTAGACATTTCAATATCGGCTTATTCAGGGATAAGGAGTCCACTGGGCGGTGTTATCATTGATTAACAGCTTTTCATACATGAAGTGTGTACAGAGATAGCTGTCAGTTACCGATAACACCGCCCACTGGACTCCTTAACCCAAAATAAGCATGGATTTTGAAGAATTAAATACAAGTTCTACTGAATCTTTTCCCACAGGATTATATATCAGTCTGCTCAGCTCCTCCTGCTCTATAACCTGCTGCCTGCAGATCAGACTGCATGTTCAATGTGACAGGTTCCCTTTAAATATTAAAAGTAGACATTCATTTTTTTTCTTCATACCTTTCAAGGGCCGTAACTTTTATATTTTCCCATTTACAAAGCTTTTTGAGGGTCTTTTTTAATGGTTCCATAAGCTATACGATATATTGTACTGGTAAAGAAAGAAATACATTTCTTTGTGGGGTGGAACGTTATAAAAATTATGCAATTGCACCATTTTTGGAGGGTTTTAGTTTTATGGAGTTCACTCTGTGGTGTAAATGGAATGATATATTTATTCTGCACTTTGGTATGATTCTGGTGATATCAGATTTTTTTGTTTTACTACTTTAAAAATAACATTTTTCAAATTTGCTTTGCAAATTTTCTAAGACCAAACACTTTTTACTTTTCTTTCTACAGATCTGAGGGATGGCCCATTGTTTACAGTCTAAAGTATAGTTTTTACTGCTACCATTTTGGGATACATGTACCTTTTGATCACTTTTTCATCCAATTTTGTGGGTAGATGAAGTAAAAGCAAAAACACAACACTTTTTTTTCTACACTGTTTACCATACTAGATAAACAATGTTATATTTTAATAGATCAAACCTGGCTTGAGGCTTATTTTTAGGGAGAAAAGATGAAAGAGAGGCATACAGCAAGAGGCACATGGCAATATATGCAATCATGTACATGATCCATTGGAGTTGATTCTTGGGGCCTGCCCTACAGTTAGTAGGGTAGGCCCCAAGAATAAGTGGTGGGCCCCAAGAATCAACTCCACTGGTGGACCCCAGGAATCAACTCCACCACTGGGCCAAATAACCAACTCCACTGGTGGACCCCAAGAATCTTCTCCACTGATGGGCCCCAAGAATGAATGCCACTGGTGGGCCCAATAATCAACTCCATTGGTTGGCCCCAAGAATGAATGCCACTGGTGGGTCCAATAATCAACTCCACTGATAGGTCCCCAAAAATATCTCCACTGGTGGGCCCTAAGAATCAATTTCACTGGTGGGCCTCAAGAATTATCTCCACTGGTGTGCCCCAAGAATCAACTTCACTAGTGGGCCACAAGAATTATCTCCACTGGTGTGCCCCAAGAATCAACTTCACTAGTGGGCCCCAAGAATTATCTCCACTGGTGTTCCCCAATAATCAACTTCACTAGTGGGCCCCAAGAATTATCTCCACTGGTGGGCCTCAAGAATCAACTTCACTAGTGGGCCCCAAGAATTATCTCCACTGGTGGGCCCCAAAAATCAATTTCACTGGTGGACCCCAAGAATCAACTCCATTTGTGGGCCACAGGTACCACAGTCCTATACTGAGTTCAGGGTCTACTGGCACATCCTTTAAGAAGACAGAAGCAAAAGCAGGATATTCACCACCAGGACAAAGGAGCCAGCAAATATTGTCTATATTAGTATTCCCAAACAACATACTGTAGTTCATGTACTGTATGGAGTCAATTATTTTTGTTAAATAAAACAACATTAGATGCATAGTCCATGATGTCTTGGTTTTGACCTCTTGACAAGTCTTAATACCAACAATACTAAACCTATTGATATATACAGTTACCAATCTCAGGAAAATTTGGACACAAGGTTGCCACGAGATCACTGTATGTAAAATCCATCTGTTCCCTTGACAATCTGTCAGAATAAGCGAGCAGCTTCGGCCCACCGCCTACCAGTCTGTTTAATTCATTCCATATGCCATATTTCTGATAGAAAATAATGATTGTTAATTGAGAGAGTACAACAGTCTAAAGAAAAAAGCTAAACCGGGGATGGGGCTACTGGAGATAATGATCACTAATGTCTCCGTTGATCTACATTAACAGTTATTTTCTTATGCGTTGTATACAATGGAGATTGAGATTGTTTTAATGTTTCGAAATGGATATTGGCTTACAGAAATTATTTACAATTAGGGACGTGAATACAATATTGTAGATCGGATGGTCATCAATGTGCCCTGAGATTAGTGCTCTGTGTGGACAGACCAGCTCTAGGTGTATGTGGGCCCTTGTGCCATAGACTGCAGTAGGCCTTTCTTCTACTTCAACCTCAGCTAGACAAACATATAGTATAATTACCCAAACTACTATGATTTCCCTAAACCAAGCAGGCCCTCATTGTCTAGGTTTGCCTTGTGTTGCCCTAAACATAACTTTGAAGATATCTTCAAGTGTGAACTCATTAGAACAAAAATCCTTGACAAAGATTTGCACATGGTCAGATGGATGTTTACACTTATGGTCATTATAACCATAAGGTCCTAATGTCTAACTAGAAAAAAAAACAGAAAAAGTTTAAAATAGGATTTGTCGGCGCCAAGCGTTAGGAAGACTCCAGCAAGTAAACGATATTAGAAAAGGCTTTATTAGAGAAGCTCGGAGGTCCGATGCTTCTAACTAAAATACATATAGCATATGTCACTAAAACATATGCTATATGTATTTTAGTTAGAAGCATCGGACCTCCGAGCTTCTCTAATAAAGCCTTTTCTAAATATCGTTTACTTGATGGAGTCTTCCTAACGCTTGGCGCCGACAAATCCTATTTTCAAACTTTTTTCTTTATTTCAACCCGACCCTAATGGAGTTCGGGTATTGAAGGATTTTGTGGCAGCCGTGTAAGGAAAGAACCTCCTCCTTCCTGGGGACGTGATTCCAGGACACGCTATTCAGAGTGTTGTGCCTTTTCTGCTGCACAACTGAATGAGGTAAAGAATATATGCTATCTGTGGATTCAATATCTTAAACCAACTTCACTATTTATGCGCCTGTCTCTCTTTTTTCTTTTTTTCTTTCTATATAGAAAAAAAACAGTCCGCTTAGCTATAGGGCCAAAAAATATAAAAAAAAAAACATAAATTGATTATGATAACTATTGTCCAATATTTAAAAAATCTCCCTCTGTCTGAGGCTGTTATAAAATTAAAAAACTGTATCCCCCTGCCCTGACGCCTCCGGTTATGACCTGATATTCTCTTAGGGTATGTTCACACGGGCAAATTTCCGCGTGCATTTCGTGTCGTATTTGTGCTCTAATACGACTGAGATGCGCGCTGAAAGTGCGGTAATCCATAGTTCTCATAGAGAACTATGGATTACGCCTCCTCTCCCTGGGCGTACAATACAATCCTATTGTACGTGCGGCGAGATAAGTGACATGTCAATTACTTGCGGCAAATACGCACCGCGAGGAATGACTGTCAATGGGGCCGGTGGGCTGCCAGCCTCCCCCCCGCGCCGCCGAAGTACGCGCGTATTAGCGCGATTCCCAAATCACCCGGCGTAATTATGGCCGTACTGTACCCTCCGCAATTACGGCGTGTGAACATAGCCTTACTCGTCACCCATTACAGCACGTCCATTATTAAACCCTGAAGCCGAACGCCTGAAAAGCACTTAACGACCAGCACATTGTTTTAGTTTTTGCCTCCCTGCGTTTCAACAGTCGTAACTTTTTTATTTTTTCAAAGACGCAGTTGTATGATGCCTTGTTTTATGCGGGAAAAGTTACATTCTTGGGGGGAATAGTTTTAAATTCACTTATAAATTATTGCAGAAATTATTTCAATTTTTTTCAGTTTTTTTACAGCATTCAAATTTCGCGCTTAATAACTTGTTAGATGAAGTCTACAGGTTATTATTTTCGTGTCGATACCTAACATGTGTAGGTTTTTTTCATGTGTAATTCGCGCACAATTATTTTTTATTGAATATTTTTTTTTATTTATCTATTTTATGGTTTTTACTTTTTGTTTAAATCCCATGAAGGAATAACTGTTTTACATTTTTTTAAACTTAGTAATGTATTAGCATATTCATCTATGCTAATACATTATAATCTGTGTCAGTTTGAAATAGAAAGAAATCAAGGCAGTACACAGTCTGCCCTGATCACTGGCTTGTTACACAGACAGCCCTGGGGCTACTGTCCCAGGACTTACTGTGGAGACATTCCCTGTGCTCTGTTGGGCTACCGGAGTCCCGAGCACCCGACAGAGCAGGGGAAAGCGCTTTGATTATGCTGTAGTCACTGACCGCGGCAATTAAAGGTTTAAAGCACGGGAAGCAGAGGGTTCCTCTGTTTCCTGGCGCTTGCAGAGGCTAGGAATAGGGCTGTGAAGTATAGCTCAGTTCCTAGCACAGCTGCAGTGCAGGGTGCCGCAAAACTGCTTTGTCTTTAGCGACGTCAAAAGACAGCACTTATGAGAGGACTGACAGTGTTTGATAATAGAAGCTGCGTGGTGTGTCTGTGTATGGCCAAAGTCGCGCTCACTTCCGTAAGCAACAGGCTGCTAAATCCTTTGTCTTGGCTTGAGATAACCAGCTGAAAGTTGTTGCAAGCTCCTCTGTTATATGTCCACTGCCATGCAGGTCCAGGCCACCTCGATTTTTTGTGTGTCTAAACAGGACTTATACCAAGTTGGACTTATATTGATGTATCACCGTATTTAGTTTTCAGGGGCCCTCAGTGGAGTGGATTCTTGGGACCTACAAGTGGAGTGGATTCTTGGGTCCCAGCAGTTGAGAGGATTATTGGGGCCCACCAGTGAAGTGAATAATTGGGACCCACAAGTGGAGTTGATTCTTGGTGCCCATTATGGAGTGGATTTTTGGGGCCCACCCTATATCTACTGTAAATAACCTGGGGGCCAACAAATGGAGTTGATTATTGGGGCCCACCAGCAGAGTGGATTCTTGGGGCTCACCAGTGCAGTGGATTTTGGGGGCCCATACATGGAGATGGTTCTTGGGGCTCGCCAGTGGAGTGGATTCTTGGGGACCACCCTATATTTACTGTACATGACTGCATAAACTGCACATGCCTCGTGCTTTCTGCCTCTCTTTCTTTGGCTTTCTCTCTGAAAAGTAGCCCAAATACCATCAAGCACCTGAATCCACAATGCCTGGGGGCCCACCAAGCCCAGAGGCCACAGAGGGATTTCCCTGTAGGTCAGTCCGAGTCTGTTTTGGCCCCCTTCAACAGTGGGACCCTGGCTACCATAGCTCCACACTTGTTTCAGTCATGGCTTTTGGATGATTAAAATATGCACACAAAATATAGTTCTTATAGGTGCCAGTATTATGATTATACAGTATGTTCACAATGGTGGTCAATAGCCTATTATAAATACCCATAATGTTAGATCCAGCTTAAATCCTGTATGGTGCACAATTACAAATCTTTCTGCAAACTTTCAATTTTGTAACTAAGATTCAGAACTAGTGATTTACTAAAATATCCCACTTATATACACCTTAATAAGAAGGGCAACTTATTATGGCAAGCTTCAATTGCACATAGCCCCAGTGAAATGAAATGAATGGCCCTATTATGGTGCAGGATGGTTTTGCCAATTTGCATATTCCATGATTTGTTTCCTGCAGATGATACATAAAAACAACATTAATCATCATAGATACATTTAGATTTTTTGCTAAACTGTTAATGCACATAGTCCAGCAATCCCAAGAGTACAGAGCTGTCTGCCAGAGTCTACATTGCAAAGACAAGTGGCGGCATTGCAGTATGTAAAATGAATGCTCTCTGCCGCCAAGGAAATGATGCATGTGCCCTTTAAATCATCACATTTGACTTAAATGCTTTACAGCCATTTTTGGACACCACAATCTGTGCCCTGGTTACAGAATATATCCAAACATTGATTTAGAAAATGACATGTCTAATAGCAAACGTGCAGATAGGATGCTACTTTGGGATTAGGAGGCTTGTCTGGCTGAAGCTCAATATTCTGCTCACAGTAAAAGAGCCTGGTTAAAACATCAACATTCATTAAGAGCCTCTAAAAAAATCCCGATTATCATATATACTATATCAAAAATGCAAAAGAAAATAAGGTGCAATATAAGGGGTATTATGTTCAATGCATACTCTAAATACAAGGCTACCCTTATAAATTCCCTGGTGCACCCAAACATTTCATATGTAGCCCCATAGAATTTTAGGGTGCACCAAGTAACATGTTCAACGCGTATTCTACGCACAAAAAGGTAAACAAGCGACGCTTTATTTAAATGACGTACAGTATGCACAGTGGGTTGCAAAACTATTCATGGAGGGGTTGTCTCACTACAAATATTAGCTTTAAACATGTAGGAGCCAGTAATTGAAGAATTTTTCCAAATATTTAGCTTTGTTTATATTGCTTTGTTGAGGAGATAAAAGTGATTTCATCAGCTCTGAGTGCACACATGTTTCTCTACGTTACCTACCTGCTCTCCCCTTATTTCTCTGCTCAGTCTTATCTGATAGCAGGGACAAGACAGGTCAGACTGCCAGCAGCTTGAGAGCATTGTGTTTTATCAAACAGTAATAAGACTCCTTTGTTTGTTTACTTTAAGCTCTGATGCTCTCTGCACTATAGATAACATCTCCTGCTCTCATGTCAGTGCTATTAGAAAAGCTGTGAATGCCGAGCTGATTTACGAATCACTACTATAGAACCACAAACAGCCTAACCAGGAAGAGACAGCATTTATGAATCTGCTTTTGGCTCAGTGAAACAGCATGGTGAGACAACCCTTTAAATGTATTTTATTGATATTTTATGTGATAGATCAACACAAAGGAGCAAGTATTTGTGATTTATATAGAAAATGATATGTGCTTTTGTAACTAAGATCCATAAAAAAAAGTTGACAGATTACCTTTAACAATGGTAAGAGGTGGGACTGTGCAGGATTCAGGATTTCCAAAATAATTATTTTATCAAAAAACTTTAACGAATTTAATAGGAGTTAAAAATATAGAAAATGTATGACATCCAACATATAATCATACAAAAAATCCATACAATAACTACTCACCAAATTCCATTGTTAAACCATGCACCTTTACTATCAAGCATGTCTTTACACTTTGCACAGACTTTGTCGTTGTTATTATACATGCCATGGTCCCTACTTTGGACCACGGATGTGTTCATATTCCCTGACGCCAATACGTTCGGTACTCATCTCTCCCCACTCCTACTCTGCTCTCCTTCTCTGCTCGTTGCCACCATGCGTGTGCCCATCCCTTAGTTCGCGCCGGCTCTTTAAGATTCCAAGGGCCAGCATGCCTCTGATCACTTATCACTTGCCACCTGTACCTGTGCATTTGTGCCTTGTTGCCTATGCCCTGTGTTTTCTGGTTTTGAAACTTGTTTACGACTTCTGTCTACTCTCTGCCTGCCGTCTGCCCTGACCTCCTTGCCTGTGACCTGACTACACCTCTGCCTGCTATCTGTGTACCTCATTGGCACCTCGGCTGTCACAATGAGTGACCACGTCATGGATAGTGACCTGGAAGTGCCCTGCAGCCATGTCCATCCTATCTTGCAGCGAGCGCTGGTGAATACTGAGGGGCTCCTTAGACTCCGGTGACCAAGCGGATCCACCACCTGTGTCCGTGATCAGGCTTGGACAGGCCCACCAGGGTGTCTGTGAAACCCCAAATTGGCCCCGTTGAGCCCCGGAGGTGCCGTTGCTGTCACATAGGACCTGGCCGCCGCATGATACCTCAGAACGCCTGGGCCCTGAGGAAGGGTCTGGGAACTAAAGGCTAATGTCCGTGATTCCACAGACCGCACAGTCTAAGCGTAGTAGAGGACTCTGTGCTGGGCTACACTAGAAGCCGGCTCACCGCTCGCTGCGTCTGGGGACTGGGAAGGAGGTAAGTTTATTATTTTTTTTTCTTTTTTATGAGTAATGTGGCTCTAACTACCTACAGCCTACCTAAATGGAGCCCTAACTACCTACAGAATACCTAACTAGGACCCACTACCTACCTACAGCTTACCTAACTGTGGCCCACCACCTACCTACAACCTACCTAACTAGGCCCATCATCACCTACCTGACTGGGGCCCACCAACACCTACCTAACTGGGGCCCACCAACACCTACCTAACTGGGGTCCACCAACACCTACCTACCACCTACCTAACTGGGGCCCAGCCACCAGCTACCTACAGCCTACCTAACTGGGACCTAACAACACCCACCTATAGCCTACCTAACTGGGGTCCCCCCTATCACCTACCTACTTAACTGGGAACCACTAACCTAACTGGGGCCTATCAACCTACCTATTTGGATTCTACTTACTTTCCTGGGGGCTATCTACCTACCCACCTGTGGCCTAGTCCCCGGAGTCGATTGCTAAGGTCTTATCAATCGACTTGAGGCCTTAACAACCGGCTAAACAACCGACTGGAGTCCGCGGAGTCGATTGCTAAATCTTATCAACTGACTTGGTCTTGAGGCCTTAAAAACCGGCTTAACGACTATTAGCGACTTCACAACGCAGTAAATTATGTGTCCCCCAGTGAAGGTAATAGGGTCCCCCAGTAAGTTATACGTCCCCCAGTAGGTGGTTATATACTTTATATGTCTCCCAGTAGGTGTGTAGTTTACATGTCCCCCAGCAGGTATATAGGCAGGTTATGGATCCCCCAGCAGGTATATGGGCAGGTTATGGATCCCCCAGCAGGTATATGGGCAGGTTGTGGATCCCCCAGCAGGTATATGGGCAGGTTATGGAACCCCAGCAAGTTATATGGGCAGGTTATGGATCCCCCAGCAGGTACATGGGCAGGTTATGGATCCCCCAGTAGGTATATAGGAAGGTTTAGGTCCCCCAGCACACATGGGTAGGTTATATGTCCCCCAGCAGGTGTATAGATAGCTTATAGGTCCCCCAGCAGGTATATAGATAGCTTATAGGCCCCACAGCACATGTATATATAGGTAGCTTATAGCTCCTCCCTTCACGTATATAAGTAGATAATAGCTCCCCCCTGCACATATAAAAGTAGAGAATAGCCCCCCTGCACATATAAGTAGATAATAGCCCCCCTGCACATATAAGTAGATAATAGCCCCCCTGCACATATAAGTAGATAATAGCCCCCCTGCACATATAAAAGTAGATAATAGCTCCCTGCACATATAAGTAGATAATAGCCCCCCTGCACATATAAAAGTAGATAATAGCCCCCCTGCACATATAAAAGTAGATAATAGCTCCCTGCACATATAAAAGTAGATAATAGCTCCCCTGCACATAAAAAAGTAAATAATAGCCCCCCTGCACATATAAGTAGATAATAGCCTCCCTGAACATATAAGTAGATAATAGCCTCCCTGAACATATAAGTAGATAATAGCCCCCAGCATGTATAGAGACAATTAAAAGTAATAAACTGACAGCACTCACCTGACCTCGCTCCCTGCCGCTGTCGCTGCTCCCGGTCTTTTTCTTCAGCGGCGTGACGTCACCAGGCCGCACGGGCAGCGTGATGACGCGCACGCTGCCTGGGCTATGCACTCCGACGCGCACAGAGCCGCTTCCTGCCTGCGGCTCCTTAGTACTCTGCGGAGCTCTCTGCTCCGCCAAAGCATCTAACTGTATGTGCGTCCGGCGGATGCACATACAGTTAGTCCCGCCACCGCTGCCGTCGCCAAGGTCCTAAGCCGATAGCTTAGCGACTGGTAACGGCTTAGGACCCTAACGATCGGCGGCGGCGGATAGCAGCGGCGCCGGGGACTACTGTGGCCCACCTACCTATCTACTTGGGGCCTATTTATCTACCTAATTTGGGCCTACCCACCAACCTGCCTAGGGCCGGCCTACCTACCTATGGCCTACCAACTTATCCTATGGGGATCTACCTACCTAAATAGAACTTAGTTAGCTACCTGGGGTCTTGCTCGTTTACCTACCTACCTAGGGCCTTGCCTAGCTACCTATCTGGAGCCTTGTCTACCTACCTGGTAAAATGATTCTGAAAGGGAACAGGCTATAGCTGTAGCACAATCTCCAGAGGGTTAGTCCTCTTTTTTCCCCCCAACCCTCCTAGTAGACTGTTTCTCTAGGCTATGGCTTGTACCTGCTCTGCCACCCATAGAAATTTTGTACAGAGGTGGGAATAGGTAAAGAGATGCTGGAAAAGTGAGGCTTTTAAGGTATTTGTGTGTAAATTCTGCAGTGTCGAGTTGTGGCCGGGAGACGTAATTATGGCAGACAGCAGTGGATGGAAAAGTAAAGGGGAAAAGAATGACTCATCAGATAAGACGTCTCCTGTGAGTCCCTGATGTCAGGGGTTATTTTGCTTCTATTTTGGACCAGTGCTGTATTTGTTATCATGTGATGGGAACCTGAGCTGGTGTCTGACCACTATGTGGTCTCCACAGTATATGGCAGTGTTACATGTTATATTGGCACTTCTATAGTGGCCCTAAGATTAGGGGGGTTTCACTTTATTGATTGTGTTTATAGTGATTTAGAAAGTGGTGAGGTGCTTGACCAAGGGAAAAATTGATGGTGGACTTTGTATGTGGGCTGGTGGAGGGTGGAGGCACTTAGCCATGTGTCTATAATATGGTAGACTGTGATAAATGTGTGAGACAGACGGGTGAGATAGACAGACATGTGGCACCCTTGGTATTGTGTACTACACAATACAGTTCTGTTTTGCACACTGTATTATGTTGTAAAATGGACGCATTTATGTCCAAGAGGCAGGTAATATTTTCATGTATAGTAGCTGTAGGATGGTCCCCCAAAATCAATTCCCCTGTGCGCCCAGGCCTCCCAGTCCGACACTGCCGTTGATAGTGATTTTGTCATTAGGTGATAAACAAGTGTCAGAATATTTATTCACTGGGAATATTGCAAAAGATAGGCTACATGTTCTGGTGTCCAGGTTGTGTTAGTAAAATGAAACTAACCCTGAGCTTAACCCAGATGACGCCATAAGTAGAAGTGATATGTTATTACCCACATTGGGATTTATTATTTAAGATATAACCAAGATAGATATGGACACTACTATGTAATAAGAGCCTTGAAGGCATTATATTGGTATTGCATTATTGGTATGTATTGCAATTAGATTAACACATCGGTGCTATACTGGAGGCATATGTCTGAGATATTTCTTTAGATGTTTACAATTGTAGTCTATGTATTGGATTTTACCTCTGGGTTATGTAGGTGATCATCTTGGATTACTATTGTATGTATATGTTATATTTCTTCCTATTCTACTGTAAGTGTGGCACATCCTTTATTATAGAGTAGGGATAGGGTATATGTCTGGGATTGTTTTTAATTGTTTATATGGGTGTGTTGCACCATGGTTTTGCAGTACAAATTCTGTTAATAAATGGCTTTTTCTTTTGATGATTTATTTAGCGCTTTATACACATGTAGACAAGTACTTGTTGGTAGTATTTGATGGTGCCTGTTGATGTGTTTGGTGAATAAATGAATGAGACCTAGAATGACTATGCCAGCCATGCATCACTACATAATGCCAGGTGCAAAGACTCACAAAAAACAAGAGCATGGAAGTATTTATAATGTATTGGCAAAGCTGTGAAAAATTCCATCGCATAAGGAGCAAAAAATAAATATATATCTTTTAACATATTAACATATGACCTTTTAACATGTAGGGAAAATAAAATGAAGACTACTATTAAATACATTGCTGTTTGTATTTTGCTTTGGAGACAGGAGATAAAGAACATTTTGGGCGACATGTATGAATGGGGCTGCGCCAGATATCTGGCGTCTATACAGACCGATATCAGGCACAGCCCAGTTCATACATTATAAAAGTAGTGTAGAATGCGCCTGAATCTATGCACCCAGTCTACTGGCACAAAAACGGCACTTCTGGCTCAGGTAAACCACTTTGAAAGTGCTCTACCTGTTCCAGCAGTAATGCACCTGGATTTACCGTACTGAAGCTATAAATGTGTAGCTTTGTACGGTTGTAGTGCGACGCCTCCAGTAAGCCCCCCGATCTCAGGTGCATTACAAAGTGGCACGGGCACTATGTAATGCGACTGAGACTAGAGTGCACCCGTTTAGCTATATAGCGAACGTGGCTGCGCTAGAATTCAGGCTGAAAAGACGCCAGAATTTGGTACACACATGTCCCCCTTAGTGTATACAATCTTCTCTGGTTACCGACCACCTTTCCCCACCTCTCTCTCCTCTGATTGAGACCTCCTCCCAATAGGTAGGTATATAATCAGGGCCATCTTTTCCATTGGGCACACTAGGCAGTTGCCCGGGGGCCCCACAACTCTCGGGGCCCCAGGTAGTCTATGTATATCCCAGGAATACAAGAAACATAACCTGGATCCCTTGGTTGACTTTGATTATTTAACTGTTTGTAGAGATTTTAGGATGTGCAAAGAGTTAAAAACCATGGTGGAGAAGGGAGCCAAAGACTCCCTGCCCTGCCACATAGTCTTGTAGCTGCAGGCTGTCCCGACATAAGTGGCGTCATAATATGGGTGTGCTTGGAGCTCGAGGCATGGCCTAATGTGATGTCATGTATTTGGGCAGGGCCCACTGCAGTGCTATGCCCAGCGGCCCATCATTCTGACAAGACGGCCCTGCATAGAATTCGTAGGTCCCCTAGTATGGGAGACATATACTTTAATACATATTAAACACAAAAGATAATAAAGGTATGTTTACACGACGTCTTTGCGGGCCGTATTTTGGGGTGTAATTACACTGCAATATGGCCAAAGTACGGCCCACAAATACAGTCATTCATAGCTCTCTTTGACTGCTATGATTACCTGCTGTTTTCTCTGACACGATCAATGGGGTCTGGCACAGAGCGTTTTAGAAGTACGTGCTGGCCAGAGTGTACTTCTAAAACACCCAGCATATAGCGGCACGCACAGGTACGCACCTCAAATACACGGCATGAACTCACCCTAAGAGTGAAGATAAAAATCATAGTTATAGTACTGAGTAACTAACCCCCTATTTGAATCTGGTAAGTATAAATGGCATCAGGCTGGGACTGGCCTACAGGTGGACAGGAGAAACCCCCGATGGACCCCAGATCATCCATTCTCAGGCAAAAAGCAAGAAGCAGAGTGTAGCAGGCATGTACAGTCACTTATAGTAGTTGTAGGGTGGGCCCCTAAAATAAACTCTACTGGTGGGCTCAGAAACAGCTCCACTGATGCACCCCTAGAATCAACCCCACCCGTAGGCACCAGGCCCCCTAGTCCGACACTGAATGGCATACTGTATATAACAAGTGTATACCAGGCGAACGCTAAGGCTTTTTGAACAATATATGACGGATGTGTGGCTATAAATAAATGAACGGATGGGTGTGTGTGACACGAAAGGGGATATATAGCACTGTCATACAAAAATAATGAGTAACTGAATTGCTGCTTAGTGAAAAGAGGGTGATATAAATGTGAGAAAGGAGCTTGCAAAGAAAAAGAACAAAGTGTGAAATGGATATAGAGTGTCAAAATGAAAAGTGTACAGAATACAATAAAAATGTGTATGATAAGAACAGAATGGAGTGCTAAGAGAAAACGATATATGTTATAAAATTGGTATTAAAAGGGTTGTCCGGTTCTTTTATTTATTAGGCTCAGTGTATGTATAGACTTTATTGATGATGATTATCGATGTATTATATATTGATGTGTTTTATATGTTTATTTTTATTGCTATGTGTATGGTAATAAATGATGATGTTCAGTAGTGTACCGCATATATTATAGAAGAACTGGTGAATGCATGCTAGTCAGGAGGCCAATGCTGCTATAGTGTAGCTGGCAACCACCCTCCCCAAACACTGTGTCACCGTACTCTGTATAGTGTGATATTGCATTTGGGGCGGGCAGCAGGTGGCTACAGTATAGAAGTGTTAGGGTATGTTCACACTGCTTATTTTGGCGTGCATTTCACCACGTATTTCGCCGCGTATTGCTCGTTATATGCGGCGAAATGCGTGCCGCAATTAAGGTAATCCATAGCTCTTATAGAGAACTATGAATTACATGTCATCCCCCCGCGCGTACAATACGATCACATTGTACGCGCAGGGAGATAAGTGACGTGTCAATTGTAATGCATGTCTAGGGGGCTGGCGGGCTTCCGGTCCCCCTGTGCTTTGGGAATACGCGCTCATCAGCGCGACTCCCAAAACACACTGCGTATTGCGGCGCGTACTGTACGTGCCGCAATTACTCCGTGTGAACACACCCTTAGCCGTATTGCTGACAAGTGCGCATGCTCACTAGTCAGGAGGCCGTTGATGCTATAGTATAGCTGCCCGCAGGCCTCCCAAACAAAACATCACACTATACAGAGTAGTGTGGCAATGCATTTTTGAAGGGTGGTCGGTGGTTTCACTATAGTAGTGAAGGCCCTCTGGCTCTTCTATAGGGTATGCAGTAGTAAGTGATAACGTTCCATACGAAATGTCATCACTTACTGTCATACAGCTAGTAATAAAAATAAACATATACAACCCATAAATATACAACACATTACATCAAAAAACTCTATCTTTACATTCAGCCTGTTTGATAAAAAAATGGACAATCCCTGTAAAAAATCTCATAAACAGCAATTTATTATTTGTGCTCCTTCTTTTTTCACTTTATATATTGACCATGAACTGTAGTATGGTATTATATATGTAGGGGTGTGCTAGGAATTTATTAGGGCGAGCCACCAAAGGTAGGGCCGTCCTTTTCGGGACGATTTCCCGGCCTGAAATAGGGCATTATAGGGAAATATGTAAGGGAAAGAGAATATTTTGCATCAAATAATATTTATATTAGCATACCCAAGAGGATTGTGGTAGTGTTGTTGCTGCTTATGGATGTAGGTTCTAATGTGGGGTATCATTTTTATTGGATAGAAATAAAAGTTATATTTAGAAAGAGGATTCGTTTAACATTTGGCAGTGATTTGTTGGAATCACAAACTCTTTGAGTTCTATTTTCTTTTCTGACTTGTATCTATGTAGAAACCTTCTTTCCTCTAGATGTAGAAGAAGCCCCATTGTTCTAGATACAATCCTAGGTATAAATAGATCTTGGGAGAGATCTCTATGTTGACCATTAATATATTTAAATATACTGTATTTATATAAAGCACTTCATCTAATAGAATAAATGAGATACAACGACAATTATGATAAAATAGTGCAGGAGTATTTATTAGTTCTAAAATCTAGCAAAGCTCATGAAATGTGAGGCCAAAACATTGGGCAAAATAGAACATAAATGACTGCAGTAGATTGGCATGTTATATGATTTACAATTTTGTTCTCCTTTGACCCTGAAGAGTAATTTGTTCAAGGAACATGTACCACAAATATCATATGGCAGGATTCCCATATAGGGCCACGTGAACCAAAAATGTACCCAGGTATGAGCCATATAATGCCTTCTGACTAATGTCTCTCATTGTTCTGGACTTTTGTGGTATAATCAGTGTTTTTATGTGAAATGAAACAAGAGATATTACTACCAGGCCAAAGCCCTTTCCAAACATGTCTAGCATTTCACTCCCCTGTGTGTGGTTCATAGACATATGTCTGACGTTAGCTAAGGAAAAGATCAGGAGCAATGTCAAAAAATATTATTTAAGCAAAAGAGTCGTAGATTGTTTGATGGGTGGAACATCATCAGACAGTGAATGGAAACCTTCCTGGGATGAAGATGTATCAATCCGAAAGTAAAAATAAAAAGGAAATAATATAAGGACTAGATGAACCATATATTTCTGTCTTCTCCTATTTTTAGGTGTTCTACCTGGTTCTACCGGGTCATTTCTACAAGAGGTTGTGATGGTGAATTCATTCATTCAACAATTCAAGAAGGTTTTAAATCTCTTTCTTGATAAAACAAGGGGCAACATCTATGAATTTGCCTTCGCCATTTTTTTTTTTGCCGTATTATGCCAGTACTATAGATGTATGAACAGGTGAATGGCCAAAGTTGGCACAATATGCGCCTGACGACATCTTTTAAAGCGCCAAAGTTTGGTGCGAAACTGCCATATAAAGTTTGGCACACATCACTTTCATTCATACTGTCGTATTATACACTCCTCTATATATATTTAAAACTGGTGTGACGGTGTAACCTGCGGCATGCAAATTCATGTCGCCCATAGTATCACAAGTTATGGTTACTAGATCCTAGAGATAGGTCGTTGATCCAGAGATTATTCTGACTGCCAGATTGCAGTGTGAAAGGAAATTTTCCTCTTTATGGGACAATTGGTCGCTACCTCATAGAGGTTTTAGTCTTCGTCTTGATCAACACTGTAAGGCCTTGTCCCTATATCACTGGTTTGCGGCCGGTTTTTCAGACGGTTTGCAGTTTTGCAAACCATCTGAAAAATCAGCTGCTAACTTTTACATGGGGCTAATCGCGGAGAAAAGCCGACCTCCCGCGGCGGTGTGCACGGCACAAAAACCGGACAAATACCGGATAAACCGACCGGGATTTGTCCTGTGCCGTGTAAACGGGCTCTAAGGGTATTGGTTGGACTTGATCGACTATGCTACTATGTTACTACTATTTAACCATGTTACTACGTATTGACTGTTTTTTGTATTTTGGGGAACAAGAGATCATTTCTTGGTGTATTCTTAGGATACGTCCACACAACAAGTAAAATTTACTCATCGTATCCTGCCAATGAAAAAGAAGCCAGTCAACGTGGTTTTCAACGAATACTTACATGCTATTGCATGTGGATTTAGGGCCCTTTTTTACTTGTGATTTACAGTGAAAAATAATTTCATGGCTGAGTCTTCCAGCATGAAAATGACCCGAAGCATAGCCAGGGCAACTAAGGAGTAACTCCGTAAGAAGCATCTCAAGGTTCTGGAGTGTTCTAGCCAGTCTCCAGACCTGAACCCAATTGAAAATCTTTGTGGGGAGCTGAAACTCAGTGTAGCCTAACGAGAGCTCGTAACATGAAAGATTTTGAGTAGATCTGTATGGAGGAGTGGACCAAAATCTCTTCTGCAGTGCGTGAAAACTTGGTCAAGAACTACAGCAAACATCTGACGTCTGTAATTGAATACAATTTTTTTTGTACCAAATATTAAGTTCTGGTTTTCTATTGTATCAAATACTTATTTCATGCAACAAAATTAATTATTTAAAAATCATACAATCTGATTTTCTCAATTTTTTTTAGATTCGGTCTCTCACAGTTGAAGTGTACTTATGAAAAAAATTTCAGCCCTCGCCATTCTTTGGAGGTGGGAAAAACTTGTAAAATCACCAGAGTATCAAGTACTTATTTCCCCCATTGTATGTCTCCTGGAAAGCAGGGAGAATTAGAAGAATAACTGAGCATGAGAAAACTAGCATGTACTAAAAAAAATTAAAATGGTCCTTTTTAGAAAGGGGGTAATGACTCGGTCAGGAACTGGCTAAACAAAAACGTATCTAGCCAGGATTGTGTGGAAGACATTGTAAATGCCAATGTCTACAGCCCGGCACTGAAGCAGTTAATCAGTGTGAACCCTAAACCTCTTGCGTCATCCGCAGGCTTTTAGTGAGGTCTCAGTTTTCATTGTTCCCGGTGACAGAGGAGCCGGTACTCAGCTCTTGGCTTCAATGTGATGCGTTTGCATTTCTTGTAGATAGAAGCAGATGCTTGGGGAATAACACCCTCCCCATAGATACAATACATACGTCCACTGAATACAGCCATGGCATTTATGAAGGAATCAGGAATCAGGTCATTTATTACAAAGCCAGCAAGCTGTGGTGACAGGGCGCTCAGTGCGGGATTTAGGGCTTATTACCTAAGACAAGAGCAGGAGCTGCTCAAAAAAAAATCACTTATAATTCCGATATAACGCACCCAACTCCGAGCAAGCAGAGTCTGGGCCCTGCGGCATGAATACAGCCCTTATTGCTGGCACCATCTGCTACATCTGACTAATGGCAAAGAATGATATAGTGATCCATCAAGCCGTCAACAGACAATGCTACAAAGATGTGGTCCAATGTGAGGATGACCCTATATATTCCATGTGTAATATAGATTATAAATGATACCACTGACATCATCATGTATACTCCGGTATTACAGCAGTGACATCTCCATGTATAGGGAGTATTACAGTAAGGATACCACTAGGTATAGTGGGTATTACAGTAATGAGATCACCATGTATAGGAAGTATTACAGCAGTGATATCACCATGTATAGGGGTATTACAGTAGTGGGATCACCATGCATAGGGGGTATTACAGCAGTAACATCACCAGGTGTATGGCTGTATTACAGCAGTGACATCAGTATGTATAGGGGTATTACAGTAGTGAGATCATCTTTTATAGGGGGTATTACAGCAGTGACATCACCATTAATAGGAAGTATCACAGCAAGGTGGGGAAAGTGAAAAAGTACAAAACAGGTTATAGGGGGGTTATACAAGGGGGAGTGGACATTACTATGTTGGAACAGAAAGCTAATAGTGTGCAGTGCCGAGAGCTGGTGACTGAGTAAGAAGCGCAGGAGGCCCAATAGGCTTCAGACCTCAGATCCTTGGAGAAATGATCTGGTGTAAGACGTCATCACGCCGTTCACGCAGAATACTAGGTCCCAGAGTGAGCTCCACAGAGTGGGTATGGGGAGAGGTAAGTATTTTTTTTCCTAACCAGTCAGAAGGGACCTTATCTACATAAAGAAGGCTATGTACCTACAGGAGGCTATATACCTACAGGAGGCTATATACCTACAGGGGCTGTACACCTACAGGAGGCTACATACTTACAGGGGCTGTTTACCTATAGGAGGCTATGTACCTACAGGAACTGTATAACCATATTAGGCTTTATACCTACAGGGGCTATACTCATACAGGAGGCTATATAGCTTTACGGGCTGTATATCTACTTGGAGGACTTTGTACTCTGCATGGAGGCTAAATACCGACAGGGCTGTTATAACTACAGGAGGCTTACATACCAGACATGGGCTGCTTATACCGTATAGGACGACTATGAACACCTAAGAAGGCTATATACCTCAAGGGGTTATATACATCTACGGAGGACTGGCCTATAATTTATCATGTAGGTCTATATTACTACAGAGGGTATATATACCTCTAGGGGGCAATGAAATACATGTACCGAGGGGACTGTATATCTATGGAGGCATATATGCCTACAGGGGGTTGTATACATAGAGAGAGCATATATACCTACAGTTCATATATATACCTACAGGGGGCTATATATATACTTATTTGAGGGAGAAGCTGTTCTACCTATACGGGGTGCTATATATCTACAGGTGGCGTATAACTACAGGGCTATTTACCTAACCTATCTACCTACAGAGGGCATTTATACTTACCTATCTACAGGGGGCTGTACACCTACGATGGGCCGTATATATACCTACAGGGGGCATATATACCTACCTATTTCCCTACAGAGGACATATATTCCTAGCTATCTACATGGGGACTGTATATCTAGCTACAGGGGCATAAATACCTATCTACCTACAGAGGGCTACTATACCTACCTACAGTTGACCTATATAACAACCTACCTATTTAATGGTGGGCAACATTACTATCTACTTACTTAATGTGGGGTGCCATACTAGAGACAGGAATTGGTAGGGAAGTGCTGGAAAATTCTAAGATATTTGTGTGGTAAATTCTGCAGGGGCGAGTTGTGTTCAGGAGAAGTTGTCATGGCGGTCTGGAGAGGATACAGAAGAAAAGTGAAAAAGAACAACTCATGAGAGAAGAGAATGACTCATCAAAGGAGAGAAGGACTGATCAGATAAGACATCTTCTGTGAGTCCCTGAATGTCAGGGGTTATTTTGCTTCTGTGTTGGATCAGTGCTGGATTCAATTTCATGTGATGGTGACCTGATTTCAGACAGATATATGAGACAGACAGCTGTGTAAGACAGGTAGACAAATGTGTGAGACAGACACGTGTGAGACCGACAGATAAGTGTACATTGCGTACTGCACAATACAGTTCTGTTATGTGGTAAAATGCATTTATATCTGAGAGGCCTAAAAATTAACAGGTACCATTGCATGTGCAGTAACTCTAGGGTGGGCCCCCAAGATCAACTCCTCTGTGGGCCCCAGGTCCCCCAGTTCAGCACTGATTGCAGCAATGACATCACTATGTATACGGAGGTTATTACAGCGAGGAGTCCATTCACTATGGATACGGGGATTTACAGCTGTGAAAATAACCCATAGATTACGGGGGTATTACAGCAGTGACATCACCATGGATACGGGGGTATTACAGCAGTGACATAACCATGGATACGGGGGTATTACAGCAGTGACATAACCATGAATACGGGGGTATTACAGCAGTGAGTCATTCAACCCATGGATACGGGGATATTTACTGCTGGGTCATCAACCATTGATACCAGCCCTTACGGGGGTATTTTACAGCACAGTGACCTTAACCTATGGTTACAGGGGTATTACAGCAGTGACATCACCATGTGGCAGCCCTGTGTCCACCACGTATACGTATAGCATAAAGAAATGAAGCAGAAGTCCTCAGCTCGCATGTATGAATAATAGACTGGACTACAGCTCTCACATTACAAGTATGCAGTAACAGCAACTGAGAATTCAGACAGTCATGATAATAATTAATAAGCGGGTGATGAGGAAAACTAAACTGAGATCACCCCATGTAGGTCGATGAGATAACAGATAAAGCAGATGCTCTTCCCTGTTCCTTCTGTTGTTTTTGTTGTATTTTAAAGGGTTTATAATCTGCTTTCAATGTCTTTTCATCCTTGAATTGCTCGATCTTCATACCTTACTCTGAGGTGCATTAATTACAGTCTGTCAAGGGGAAAAAAGATAGTTCCTAAGGGGTCAGTGTTAGTAAGAAACACATGATTGGTGGAAGTGTCACCACTGGGGTCAGAGATAGTAGAAAGGCAGCAGTTGTTTTTCCACCATATTACTACAGAATGAACACAGGTGAATAAACTATATGTTAAATTCATAGATGTACTCTATAGACCAGGGGTGTCAAACTCGTTTTCACCGGGGGCCACATCAGCCTCAAGGCGTACCTTAAAGGGCCGACAATGTTAGAAAATGGTAAACTTCTCCTTAACTGTTACATTTGTACCGTATTGCTATTATAATTAGCCCCTTTAGTAATATTCTCCTGCAGCCAGGTAATTGCCCCATGTAGCCAGGTAATATGCCCCATATAGCCCCTGTAGCCAGGGAGATGCCCCACATAGCCCTCTAAAACCAGGTACATGCCCCATATAGTCCGCAGTAGCCAGGCAGATGCCCCATGGGCCCCCCAGAAAGCCATGTAGATGCCCCATATAGCCCCCCCAGTAGCCATGTAGATGCCCCATAGCCCCCCAGTAGCCATATAGATGCCCCATAGCCCCCCCCCCAGTAGCCATGTAGATGCCCCACAGCAGCCATGTAGATGCCCCACAGAAAAAGCCATATAGATCCCCCAAACAGCCATATAGATGCCCACATCCCCCCTAATGATTATAATAAAATAAAAGCTATTACTCGTGTCCGTGCAGCGCGGTTTGGGCCCCGTCCAGGGAGCTGTGTACGGTGTAAGCAGTGTGATGTCACGCCGCTTACGCCCTCACGCAGCTCCCAGAGATCTCGGCGGCAGAGGCTGCGCCGAGGAGAGCCAGCGTCACAGTGGGCGTGAGTAAAGCGGCGCGTCACGCCCCCTGCGACGCCCATATGTACAGCGCTCACTGAGCACAGTACATACAAAGGGAGAAGGGTGGAGGGAAACCAATCCTCCGCCTTTTCCAGTACTTAGCTGACTGACTCCGCGCGACTGTGGTAAATCAGCCGTGCCGGATGTGGCCCGCGGGCCTTGTGTTTGACACCTGTGCTATAGACCCTTAAGAGCTATGCCTCTCTACATTATATTTTGGAGGAGCAGGAAAATGATTATAATTTCTTCCTTTTGGATAGATAGATAGATAGATAGATAGATAGATAGATAGATGGATAGAAATTAGGTAGATCAATAGGTAGATATTAAATAGACAGAAAAATAACAGATAGATAGATAGATAGATAGATAGATAGATAGATAGATAGATAGATGCTAGTTGAAACCAGAAGTTTCAATAAAACTTTATAAAAGACAAATCTGCATGTTTTTCTCACTATCTGACATGAAATGAGAATAAACCTTACCCATTTTAGGTCAATTAGGAAACAAAATTATTTATATTTGCCAAATGCCGGAATAAGGAGAGAGAATTTGTTAAGGCATTTTTATTACTTTCTGCAAAGTCAAAAGTTTACATAAACTAAGATTACTATGCCTTAAGACAGCCCATATGATGATGGCATGTCTTTGGAAGCTTCTTATAGGTTTATTGGCAACATCTGAGTTATTAGAAACACACTTGTGGATGTATTATTAAGCACACTAGAAACACATTGCTTCTGTGTGTAACATCATGGGAAAGTCTAACGAAATCAGTCAAGATATCAGGAAGAGAATTGTGGACTTGCACAAGGTTAATCCTTGGGTGTCATTTTCAGATACCTGAAGGTATCTCGTTCATCTGTACAAACAATTGTATGCAAGTACAAACAAGATAGAAATGTCCAGCCATCATAGCGCTCAGGAAGGAGATGGGTTCTGTTTCTCCAAGATAAACATGCTTTGGTCTGACATGTGCATATCAACTCAACAACGAAAGCAAAAGACCCTGTGAAGATTCTAGCGGAAGCTGGTAAGATTGTGTCATTATCCACATTGATGCGAGTACTGTATCAACATGGGCTTCACTCTGCTAGGAAGAAACCATTGCTCCAGAAGAAACATATAAAAGCCAGATTAATGGAAACACAGTCACAAAGACCTACATTTTTAGAGACGTGTCCTGTGGTCTGATGAAACTAAAATTGAACTGTTTGGCCATAGTGACCATTGTTACATTTGGAGGTAAAAGGGAGACACTTGGAAACCTAAAAACACCATCCCAACTGTGAAACACAGGGGTGGCAGCATCATGTTGTGGGGTTGTTTTGCTGCAGGAGGGACTGGGGCACTTCACAAAATAGATGGCATCATAAGGATCAAAGATTATGTGGCAATACTGAAGCAACATCTCAAGACATCAGCAAGGAAGTTAAAGCTTGGGCGGTAATGGGTCTTCCAAATGGACAATGACCTGAAGCTACTGCCAAACTGGTTACGAAGTGGCTTAAGGATAACCAACTCAATGTTTTGGAGTGGCCATCACAAAGCCCTGATCTCAATCCTACTGAAAATTTATGAGTAAAGCTGAAAAGGCAGGTGCAAGCAAGGCAACCTACAAACATGGCTCAGTTACACCAGTTCTGTCAGGAGAAATGGGCCAAAATTACTACAAACTATGAGGTAGATCAATAGATAGATACTAAATGGATAGATAGATATAAGATTGATCAATGGATAGATATAACATAGATAGATAGATATATATATAGATAGATAGATAGATAGATATGAGATAGATAGATAGATAGATAGATAGATATAAGATAGATATGAAACAGATTGATGGATAGATATGACCTAGACAGATACATAAATAGATACATATGAGGAAGATGAATGTATAGATTGATATGAGATAGACAGATACAAAATAGATAGGTAAGTGAAAGATGGATAGATAGATAGATGAGGTAAATCAAGGTAGAGAGAGGTAGATAGACATGAGATGTATATCTCTGAAACAGATCTATAGATAGATAGCCATACAAATGTAAGGTAGATCAATAGATAGATAGATAGATAGATAGATATATTAGATAAATGGATAGATAAAAAATAAATATTTTTGAGATTATTGATAGACAGATAAAACATAATAGATAGATAGATATGAGATAGATATATAGATAGATAGATATGAGATAGACAGATAGATATGAGATAGATAGATAGATAGATAAATAGATAGATATACAGATAGACATATGGAATAGATGGACAGATAGATATGAGGTAGCTCAATATATATATATATATATATATATATATATATATATATATATATGGGATAGATAGACAGATAATAGATTTATAGATAAATAGAGCGATAGGTAAATAGATAGATAGACAGACAAAAACATAGATAGATAAGTAGCATTACAGAATTTTATGTCTGTGCTCAGACACCATTTTCTAGGAATCTGCTGGGACACCAGGACCAATTAGTCATGCCTAAGTGATGCCTGATGCAAAGGCAGTGGGTGGGTCTTGTGGTGGGTGGGAGGGCTGCTTGTATGTACACGAATCCTTGGGGGGATCACTGAGCACTCAATGAAGTGTTTCACGTCTTGGCAGTCCCCCAACACCTCCAGGCAATGTTTTTGTGAGCCCTTAGTCTCCCTAAGTAATTACCCCAGAGACTAGGTATGTGATGGAAATATCCTTCATTACACCAGTCTGACAGGGAGCAGCTGGGAGCTGGACCAGCAAGATGATGAATAAAATTTTTAGTCGGATCTCATGTGATCTTGTGTTCTCCCCCTTTGATTGATATTCATTAGGTCGGTGGCATACTGTTCTGCAAATCTGTTTTGCTAGTGAATGTTGATTATTGATTTGTAAAAAATAGCTTTTTCAGCTCTGCAGCCGTTCCGCTATTTTTTTGAAAACCCTTTGCACTTGTAGGGGAATTGTATTAATTTTGGATACTAATTTCCTTGATTGCTCTAAAGTCTATGGAACATTGTCAGTTTCCTTCTGAGAGAGATACATAGTTTGGTACAAATTACATTGGGTCATAACCAAATCCCCTTTTCAGACACCAGTATCCCATGATTTTATAAAAGCTGTTAGGTGAGCGATTTTTATCGAAAATTGAAATGGGCAAGGTTTTTATGGGATCAAAATTTTCCAGCATGCGAAATTTAAAGGGTTAAAATCTGTGCATCATCATTAAGATCTCCCCTTTTTCGGCGCTTCCTGTTTTTTGGCGGCCAGCAATGAGATTACAGAATAGAGAGGGTGGAGTGTGTGGACTTTTATGACTGGGATGTGTAGGGTTTTGCGATTGGCTGGAAAAATCACATGACCTCGTTCTTACATAGAACTGAGTTTCACTGTTTTCGCCTCAGTGTCTCTTAGCGTCTCATAGGGATAGGCCTGCGCTTGCTTGTGTCCTAACAGCTCAGCGAAAATTTGTCTATTTCTGCACAGAGAAACCTCTACTTATTAGATGTGATCCTTCCAATTTAGTTAGGATTAGAGATTTGAACATTTTATGTAGTTAGCTAGAGAATTTAAGCAGATATACCGCTGCTAAAATTACGGCGGTGGGAGCGGGGGGGCGGTGGGGGGGGGCCCGCGGTCGAACACAGACAAGCTTTATCTATAAAGAACACTGATAAAGTTCACCAAGGACTTAGTGTAGACAAAGTAGTGGAATATCTTTATTATTAAACTGTTTGCTATTGAAATATTTCCTGGATAGTGGCAGCCTGAAACTTATATTGGATTACACATCATTTCTAGTACTGCACGGTCACTTTGTTAGCTGCAAAACTCCACTTTTATTTCAGTATACATTTCAGATAGTGTTCAATTTACCCATTACACCTGGACTGTTGATATATCCACCTTGCACTTAAATTACAAACCAGCAATCTTGTAGTCAGCACAGGTTGTTTTGTTTGCCAAAAATTATGTGTATTTGTACGAAAATCACATGTACCTGTTTTTTGACTTTTGCGCACCCAGCCCATGTTCTTGGACGCAGCATCTACGTAAATCTTAAAACAGCATGCTATATTCACCACAGTGAATTGAAAGGTGCAAAAAATTACCGTTTATTATATCAAAACATAACATGTTATCGGGTTTTTTGACTTTTGCGACACCCAGCACTGTGATTGACGCAGCACTCTACGTAATCTTAAACCATCAATTCTATATTCACCCACAGGGTGAATTGAAAGGTGCAATAAAATACAGTTTATTATTTCAAAACATGAAAGTTACTGTGTTTTTTGACTTTTGACGCACCAGCACTGTTCATGACGCAGCATCCTACGTAAAATCTTAAAACAGCAATTCTATATTCCCACTGGTGAATTGAAGGTGCAAAAAATACCGTTTATTTATCAAAACATAACAGTTACGGTGATTTTTGACTTTTGCGCACCAGCACTGTTCATTTGACGCAGCATCTACGTAAATTCTTAAGAAACAGCAATTCTATATATCACCACAGGTGAATTTGAAAGGTGACAAAAAATACCGTTTATTATATCAAAACATAACAGTTACGTGTTTTTGCTTTTGCGCACCCAGCAATGTTCATTGACGCAGCTTTACGTAAATCTTAAAACAGGCAATTTCTATATTACCCACAGTGAATTGAAGGTGCAAAAAAATACCGTTTATTTTATCAAAACATAACAGTCTAGTTGTTTTTGACTTTTGCGCACCAGCACGTTCATTGACGCAGCATCCTACGTAAATCTTAAAAAGCAATTCTCATATTCACACAGGTGAATTGAAAGGTGCAATAAAAAAATACCGTTTATTATATCATGAAAACATAACAGGTTACGTGTTTTTTGACTTTGCACGCACTCACACGCGACTCACGCGCGAGAAGTAGACTCGCACTGCTCGCTCACGCGCGCTCACACAAGTGTGAAAAAACATCAATTCTATATTCACCACAGGTGAATTGAGAAGGTGCAAAAATCGTCTTTATTATATACAAAACATAACAGTTGACGTGTTTTTTGACTTTTTGCGGCACCCAGCCTGTTCATTGGACGCAGCATCTACGTAAGATCTCTAAAAGCAGCCAATTCTTATTCAGCCACGGTGATTGGAAAGGTGCAAAAAATAAGTTTATTTTTTTCAAAGCTAACAGTTACGTGTTTTTTGACTTTTGCTCCCAGCACTGTTCATTGAAGCAGCATCTAAGTAAATCTTTAAACAGCAATTCTATGTATTCACCTACCAGGTGAATTTGAATGGTGCAATACAATTAACGTATTATTATATCAAAACATAACAGTTAGTGTTTTTGACACTTTGGCACCCAGCTCTAGTTCATTGACGCAGGCATCTACGTAAATCTTAAAAACAGCAATTTCTATATTCACCCAGTGAATTGGAAAGGTGCCATAAAAATAAAGTTTATTATATCAAAACATAACAGTTACGTGTTTTTGACTTTTGCGCACCAGCAATGTTCATTTGACGCCATGCCATCTACGTAATCTTAAACTGCAATTCTATATTCACCAAGGTGAATTGAAAGGTGCAAAAAATTACCGGTTATTATATCAAAAAACATACAGTTACGTGTTTTTTTGACTTTTGCGCACCCTGCACTGTTCATATGAAGCAGCATCTAAGAATCTTAAAACAGCAATTAATAATTATTCACCACTGGTGAATTGAAAGGTGCAAAAAAAATACCGTTTATTATACCAAAAAAATAACAGATACGTGTTTTTTGGACTTTTGCCCAGTCCAGATTTGTGATAGGACACCTTGTCAGTTTCAAATTGAATCCAGCTCAATTTGTTTGATTAGAGGGATTTGAGAGAATACTGTATTTTGCTCTGTCTTTTAATAAGAGACTTTCCTAAAACTATTCCATATCTTCTCAAATTTTTATATTTCTGAAACATGGAGGCGAAATGGCAGGAGGTAAGCGAGCAAAGAGGGGGGTAGCACATGGAGGTGGAGGTTCGAAGAAGGTGCTCCTTCCAGTGCTGGACGAAACAACGCAAGCCAGCGGAGTCGTCTCTAGTTGCTAGGACCGTCAGGCCTGTCACTCCGCTGGGGACAGGGCCCTATGAATCTAAGTAACGATACTTCGTCGCCAATCTGTACTTCAGTGGTTAATGAACTCTGCATCTAGCAGTCTTATCCTCCTCGTCCTCGTCGCAGTCACGGCCACAAAATGTGTCATCAGCATCATCTGCATCCGTCCAACATGATGCAGCCCAATGTCAACTCGTGTACCACCACAGTTGGATACTATCCCATTGTATGAAGACCTCTTTGTGACAAGAATGCGGTTGGTGTCAGAAGGCATGTTCAAAGATCATAGGATGATTTAGTCTGCTCATGACGCCAGTTACTGATGCATCTGAGGAGGTGATAGGAAGGGTCAATCGGCGCAAATAATTCTCCGGGCGGTCGCAACGCCTTGCAGTGCACCTGTGCTTGTAGCCCGCAGCTTCTGGAGCAGAAAGTAGGACGACCAAGTCACCTGTGTTGATGATGATGATGATGACGACATTGCGGATCCTTCCTGGTCTTTTCAGCAGAATTTGCTGCGAGCCGCCTTCATCAGTGGGACGAGTAGGACAAGGACGATGGGGTAGTGTCAATTCGTAGTCCCGCACAAATATGGGCTGATAGCGGCGCGGTCGCAGAAGTCCGCTGATTAGGATTCCGCCAGCCACGGTCAGCTCCTCGACTTATCGCCGTCAAAAGGTCTGGACTTCAAGCCTGGGCCTTGTCTTTGAGCAGCCTCTGATTCAGACCCAGCGATGTCATATGCCGACTTTGCCGTAAACGCCATAAGTTAGGGCAGAATCTTAAGTGGTTAACACCACCAACATGTTTAGTCACATGCAGCGAAGTGATGAGTTGAAATGGAGGGCAACACTTGGCCAAAAGGCCAAGGCCGACGCCGGGCTTCCAACCACTGTCACACCCTATGTCTCCGCCTCCTCCTCCTCCGCCACCACCAAAGCGTTTCCTCAGAAGTGCCCATGTCTCTCAGAGTCATGATCAGGATCAGCCTCCGCATAGCCTCCACTCGTCGCCCGAGTACCACCAGGCACCACAGAGATCCATCCTACCCCTTCATCCTTCCGCAGTTGACGACCTGCACGCCGTACAGCGGGGCCAGTCTAGCTGAGCTGCCTTCTGTCTTCCAGGTTGGGAGCAGAAGAAACACTTAAACCCAAAACCATCCAAGCCAAAGCCTGAATGTAGGCATTGCCAGGCTTTTGGGCCTTGGAGATTGTTGCCTTTCCGGTCTGGTGGACACAGATGGGTTCCGCCACGTCATGGCCCTCGCTTGCCCCCTAATACCAGATGTCCGAGCAGGCATTTCTTTGCCAGAAAAGCAGTCCTGCCCTGGCCAGCCACGTGTCATCTAAAATTTGAAGCGCGTTGTCTGCATCTGTGTCCGGAAAAGACATCTCACCACCGGGACACATGGACTAGTAGTAGTCACGGCCAAGGCCGCTATATCTCTGGGACAGCTCATGGGGTGAGCTGGGTGGATGTCTTTGGGGGTGACGGTGGGCTCTAAGGCTCGGAGCACGGCTCTTCAAAAACGCAGGGATGGTGCAGGGCTCTTTCCCATGGTCCTATGGTAGGCATCACGTGCCAGAAGACACCAGGCCCGTGTTGAAATTAATCTAGCCTTGGAGACCGTCCCACACCACAGGTAGGAGCTGTGGAAGGCTCTAAGCAACGAGAGGCCGAGCGATGGCTGGGTGACCAAGAACCTTGTGCAAGCATGGTGGTGTGCGATAACGGGAGGAAATCTGAGCTGGCCGCCGTAAGATCGGTAGGCTGGAGCACATCCCGTGCCTGGCACATGGGGTGGCCATGATACCTTGTCGTCGCAGAAATTGTCTAAAGAGCTCCCGGGTCTGGACTGCCTGCTGAAGTGAAGGCTCGAGGTCTGAGTTCGCACTTCCACGTTCGCACCCTGTGTTCGTCACGCCTGGCTGCGTTGCAGTGTCAGCTCGGCCTCCCGTCAACGTCTCGTTGTGGACGTGGCAATACGCTGCGAATTCCACCCCTCCACATGCTCAGCGATTTTGTGGCAGCAGCGCAATTGCCATTACGCAGTACGAAGTGACACATGGCCTGACAAGCAGCGGTCCGGAATCGGGGTGTTGTACCTCCGAGAGTGGAGGGGAAGGTGAAAGAGCTCTGCACATCCCTGCCAGTTTTGGAAGAAGCCACCAAAATGTCAGTGCGGACAATGCCCTTGTCAGCATGAGCATTGTGGTGATCTTAGTTCTGGGAAAAGATTGTTGGACACTTAGAAACATCAGAGTCCAGCACAACACGACGGAGGAGGAACGGACACAGATGCGGAACAGAGCTTTCTCTCCGTCAAATCCACAAGGCCCGACAGTTTCACAATTTCATCCGTCTTCAGTAGGACAGTGGTTCGGGGTCCAGAGCACTAGTGAAAGTTGGCGCATCAGCTCTCAGGTGCTCATCTCAGGCAAGTCCAGGGCTGTGTTGAAGCTGTGCGGAGGCAGCGGAGGAGGAGGAGGAGGAGGTATTCCTAGACACCGATGTTTTACCGACGTCCATAGCTTTGGAACGAGGTTTGCCGCGAATTTGAGGCGGAGGAGGAAGATGAGAAGATCAGTTTGCTAGTGCCCATCGACCCAGAGGCTTGGAAATCAAGGCTCCATCTCTCACATGAGTGCTTGGATGCTCCATTTCCTCAACATGATCCTCGCATTAAGGCATTCAAAATGACAACAGTTAACTGGGTGGCCACCCTCATGGATCCCGGTACAACAAACAAAAATCAGCACTTTCCTTCCACCCTCACCCAAATAGAGTGTAGAAAATTGCAGGTAAAATGGAGACCTTGTGATGATGCAACTGGAGACATCTGTCTGGCGTCTGCTTCAGTTCCCAATGTCACCGGTGAGAACAACAATTCATGAGACGTGACAGCAGTAGAGTGCCATGTTGGCCGTAGCGGCAGCAGAGGCCAAAGGGGGGGGGGGTGGGGGTGGAAGAAGCCTAATGGGTGAAACTATGGCAATCTTTGTTTACCAACTCTCCACGCAATGCAAATTCAGGGCAACACATCCAAACAACAGGAGATCAGCTTAAGTCTTGGTGCACGACTATTCTGGCGTTCAACACCGATGTTTGTGCATGTGTTCCGGACAATAGATCTTATGGGTATCAAAAATGGACGAACGGCCCTCGAGTGGCTCTGTCCACGCTCCATAGAACGGTGTTTTCCTGCCCAGCAGCCAGCGTCATAATCTGAGCTGACACTCAGCACTCTCTGGGAGGAGTATTACAAGACAAACGATCCGGGCCTTACCACAGATACATGTGGTATCGTTTACTTTCATCAAAGACTGAATCTGGCATGGAATCTCATGATGATGTTGTGGCCCAATTGGCTGCAGGTCCCTAGCCGATTATGTTGCAGTCTACTTTCCATTCATTTTCAAACAGAAATGGTCCTCCTTTGAAAACTTTTTGTTTAAATTATTCATTTCTACTGCAATTTTTATTCTCTTTTTCCCAAAACAGTTCATTTTGCTGTATTGCTGTGAGGAGACTGTAAAAGACAGCAAGGTTTCATGAAAAACCATATTTCCATTTACTCACTTTATTTAAGAAGTTTTCGCATTGTCAATGGTTGGGGTCATGTTGCTGTGAGATACAGCAATCATCATGGTCCTTTGGAACAGAAATGTGACTTCTAAGTGGCATTTCTCCTCACAATTTTAATAGTGCTGAGATAGTCAATTTATATTTTTGGGGTCCATGTAGCTGTGAGATTCAGCCAATACTCATGTCCTTTTGTAACAGAAAATGTGGCTTTCTAAGTGGAATTTCTCCCTCACATTTTTACACAGTGGCTGAGAAGTCATTTTTATATTTTTTGGGTCATGCTACTTTGAAATGCAGCAAGACTACAGGTCCTATTATAATAAAAATGTTGTTTCTAAACAGACATTTGTTCTTCACAAATTGACAAAGTGGCTCAAGGTGTCATGCTTTTGAATTTTTGGGGGAATTTCTGCTGTGGACACTGCAAGCTATCACTTACGGTCCTATTCTAAAAATGTTGGTCTTCTAACAGACATATGTTCTTCACAATGACCAAAGTGGTCAAGGGTCATGCTTTGAATTTTTGGGGGCATTGTTGCTGTGACATGCAGCTATACTACAAGATCCTATCTAAAAAAATGTTGTTCTTAACAGACATTTGTTCTTCACAATTGTCAAGATTGGCTCAAGGGTCATGGTGCTGTCAGAAAACAGGAATATGAAGGACATGTTAATGGACACATATTGCAAAATGATTGTTTTTGCAAGATCTTTAACCATAGCCTATCGAATCCTGTATTGGAGACAACCCATTAATACAATGAAAAAAAAGAGAAACAAAAGACATTGTGGGATTCCATCCTATTTTAAAAATGTGTTTTCTAGAATTAAAGTTTACTAAAAAACTGCATGTACAAAATAGCTGTTAAAAAAAATTCCTTCTGAATTGATCCAAGGGAGGTACAGGAAAAAATTGGACCAGATGTCGGTTATTCAGAGGACTATGGAAGTATGGGCACGGACAGGAGAACAAAAGGTTACAGAGAACCATTTCATCCAGCGACGTTGAGTAAAATGAGAAAAAGGAATGCCAAGATAAGGGCACTGGGTGTAACAGTGAGGTTAACCACAGTATTTCAAGTGAAGCTCAATTTGTCCACCACTCATACGGAGGGGCAGCACGCTTACCCCAGGTATTGAATGTGTAAGAGGAAGGCTGGGAGTTCTCACACTTCGCTTCCGCACTCTGCTTCAGCACGACAGTTTTCGTTGCTGCGATCATCAGGGCATTTTAACCTGCGTGTTATTAGATGACGGACGCCTGCCTGGCTTTCACGCGCACCACTGTAACTCCGGCCCTGGGTCGTTTCTGTGGCCCAGGACAGGTAAAGTCAATGTCAGTGAAACTAAAAATGGTGGTTGAAAGACTCCTTTTCGGCACTTTTTAAAGTGTGGGGGTTCAGCAGGTCTGGGGGCTTATGCTGTGCGCCAGGACTAGGTATAGTCATTGTCAAGTGAACTAAAATGGTGGTTGAATGACTTCCTTTTTGCGGCATTTTTAAATGTGGGGGTCATGCAGGTTTGGGGGCTCATGCTGCGTTCCAGGTACAGGGAAATCACATGTCCAGTTTAATTAAACATGATGGTTCAAATCATACTGCCTTCTGGCACTTTTTAATTTAATAATCTTACAAAAAAATAAAACATAAAAAAATTAAAACAACAAACTAAAAAAAATTGGGTAGGGAGGTGGGTGGAGTTGGGTGGGGTGGGGGCTGGCGAGGGGGTGTCTTAGTGTTGCTGGGGGTAGGAGGGGGGGAGAGGGGGAGGTATGGAGGGTTGATGCAGGTATAAGGGTCAGGCTGTGGTACAAGACTGGGATAGTAAATGGGTCTGTGAACTTTTTTTTCTGTGACTTTTATAACCTAAGTGTGTTGCCTAAGATGTAGCAAGTATCATTTGACTGTTGTGGATGTAATTTCGCTTCTCCAGCCTTGTTTGGGTGTAATAATGAAGATGCTGTTTGCTCCTCCCATAGACTTTAATGGTCATCGCGCATAATCGATGCTCACTATCGAAAACCTTATCGATAGCGGCCGATTATCGACTATCGATCGATCTCGATAGCCAACGCAATCGCTCAACACTAAAAGCTGTCCTTTATCCCAATCTTGATACCTGATATTTGACCAACTCGAATAGTGACAACGCGAATGAGAGACTTCTGGGCTGGCAGCCATTGGAGGAGATGGAGGTGTTGGAAGAACTTAGTGCTGGAGTGAGGACATGGTGACGCTGATGAGCTTGTCCATCACGATTGGCGGCAGGAGACCTGAGGTAGTAATAAAGTTTGCCTCCAATGAGGGAGGGTGTAGACCAGGGCCATCTTAAAACAGCAGTTTGCCCTGCTCAAATATATGACATCACACCAGGCTGTGCCTCTAGCCGTGCCTAAACATAAGACCACATGAGGCCATGCCTCTAAGCATCCCAAGCACACCTAAATCATCATGTCGTCTACTTCAGGACACACCACTGACGTCTTGTAGGCAGCCTGCAGCCTAAAAGACCAATTAGCAAGGCAGGGAGCCTTTGGCTCTCTGCTCCACCATGGTTTTTAATTGTTTGCACGTCCTAAGAACACACAAACAGTTAAATAAGAAGTACATGACCTGGATTCTTTGACATAAATTAGCACCTGGGTCCCCCATGCTTGTAGGATCCCTAGGCAACTGCCTAGCGTGCCCAATGGATAAGATGGCCCTAACCTCTCTGCCTGTCATCTTAGGCGGTGCAGTTCAGTGGGCCCCGGAACTCGCCGGGCTACAGGCCGCTGCCATGGGCCTGAAGCCCCGCAGACAGTGTCGGACCGGCTCACCGGAGGATCGCTGGATCCTCCGGTAAGTCACGGTCCGACAAAGTGGGGTCGCCGGGTTCATCATAGCGTGAGGACCCGCCGCGGCCCGTGCGGCTCAAGCCGGCAGCGTCGCGATGATGGTGATGTCATAGCGACGCTCTGCCTCTCCTCGGGTGCACAGCCCGTCATTGGACTGATCGCGCTTTGCCGAGGTGCTGACGGTGGATGAAGCCCGGCGCTGGAGGCGGGGCCTGAGAGAGGATGCGTGCGCCCGGAAGCAGGTAATTATTAAATGTTCTTATTTTTACTGCCTGAGTGCCCCATATGCCCATGATGAGTGCCTATATGCTGCTGAGTGCCCCTATATGCTGATGAGAGCCCCTATATTATCTTATGTGAGAGCCCCTATATGCCTGCTGAGAACTTCCTATATGCGCATCGTGAGAGCCCCTTTATGCTGCTGTATGTGTGCCCTATATGCATTGCCTGGTGGCCCCATCTATATTACTGCTTGA